>ML318870.1:0-98411 GCA_005239505.1 Nicotiana paniculata
TTTGGGCTTAATACCCCAGATTATATTTGCAGCGCCCGTTTAGTCTTTTTATAGGACATAGTTTAGCGTGATCAAGTCCCAACATAGTGCATTTCTAATCATGACAAGGAAATTCTACTGGTACAGTTGTATAATGGCTCAGTATGGATTTGTACTATTCGTGCAGACCTTGCCAGCTCTAATAGGTTGGGCCTCAGTTTCAATAGGTTGGGCAGCCTTGGTGGATTTTCTAGCTCAGGCCATCAAAGACGAACCGTCCACCTCGTCATCTTCATCGCCCTTAAACTGATGGACTGAGTCTATGTCCACATTAATAACGACGTCCTTCTTGCACCTCCAAGCGGGCTCCGCCTTGTTCGGGGTATCCGCGGACTTCAAAGGCCTTTTCCTCTTATTATCCTTTTTTGGCTTTGAAGACTCAATATCTACCCCAGGAGGAGGCGGCCTTATCTCAGAAAACTCTACAATGCCTGCAAAAATAAATTTAAGTCCTAAGAAGAGAAGCATTCTTAATAAGTAAGAGAATATCGAAACACAAACTGTGGTGCTTTGCCTCCCGCATGACCTTCGACAAGTCTCTCCACTTGCATTTGTCGTATGACGAGGTGGCGGCTAGTTTACTAACCCAGTCCTCAAAGTCGAGGATCGCATTGGGCATCCATGGGACTGCTGCGGAAAAATGAAAAGAATATTACGCGAAGCATAGCAAAAAATAATGGAAAAAACTAAGGAAAAGGGTTTCACTCACGTTCAAAGTTCCATTTCTCGGGGAACGGCATGTGCTCCTCGGGAATGACATCGATGGTCCTCACCCGGATGAACCGGCTCATCCAACCTCGATCCATGTCTTCGTCATTGCTGTTAAAGAAGGATTTGGTCGATCGGCGTTAAAGTTTGACCAAACCTCGAAAAAGTTGAGATCGGTACAAGCGGATGAGATGGCTAAGGGTAAAATCAATCCTCTCGGCCTTGCCAACAAAGAACCTTAGCATTATTACTATCCGCCAAAAGGACGGATGAATTTGGTCCAGGGTGACTTGGTATCTTCTGCAAAACTCGAGCACGATTGGGTCGAGAGGACCCAACGTAAAGGGATAAGTGAACACACTTAAGAACCCCTTTACGTAAGTAGTGACATCTTCTTCACGAGAAGGGATCTGTACCACGACCTTCTCTCCCCAGCCGCACTCTCTTTTCATAGCATCAAGGTGTTTTCTTTCAATCGAACATATGTACCTCGAAGCATGCTCACGATGGCCAGGGACATCGAGAGGATTCTCGACCGTAAAGTCCTTTTTAAGGAACAACTGCCCGGTACAATCTCGTGGAGCGCCGGCGGTTTGCCCCCGACCGGACGTGAGGAAGTTTCTTTTTTAGGAACGGATTTGGAAATTTTTGCCATCAATTTTGGATGAAGAAGGAAGAAGGAAGTAAGTCTTGGCGGTTCTGGGGTTGATAAGGCGGAAGAACTGGTGGCAGAAGTGGAGAAGTTAGAAAGAGATGAGGAGTTGCAAGTAAAGGCGAAAGACCTTAATGAGGAAGATAACCGAATATATATAGGGAAAGTTGGCGTCCATTCAGTGATACTAGTGGCCGACAGGCACTAACATGCGTTTAATGTTTTGGGGAAGCGAGCCGATGGGACGCTTCGGTCACTTCAATACTTACGTCATGGGCATGATGTCATCATCGGGGACTTCGGAAATTCAAAGATTCAAATCGTTTCTTGTCATTTCATTCTAAGAAACGGGGGGACTATCTGTGTACGATCGAAATCAGGGGAGCCCGATTTCCGAGTCCAAGTTAGTACCCTGAGCCCGAGTTCGAATAAATCGAAGTTGGAGTCAAGTCTAGCTAAAAAGTGCACACTTCGGGGATCAGATTGAGGGCTGAACATGATCCACCTCGAAATAGTGTCGTTATAAATCTGTACCAAAATAAGCAGGAATTTCTCAATGGCACGAAGATCAAGGTGTAAATTCTGGAGCAGATTTTGTACGAATTAGTAATTACATAGTTGTCCCCAATAGGATTCTTTACCGTAAATAGTAATGTACCTTATTTAGATTTTTCTCTCCTATATAAAGAGGACCCTAATCATTTGTAAAGGGATTCAATCATTGGCAAAGAATATACTATCTTATTTTCTCGTTCATTATTCTTCAGAATTATTCTCTAGCTTTATTGCTCTTACTTTACTGTTTTTGCTTTATTGTGCCTAACCCACCTCGAGGTCATCGAGCTCGAGGTCCATATTGCACAAAGTAACACTGGTTTGGTTCTTCGATTCTTTTCATTTATACACTATATTACTTGCTTACTAATTGGTATTCGACTAGATCACATATCTTTAAAACCACAAATCAAATTTAATTGTTACTTGTATTTTCGAGGTAAACAGGTTTCTTGTATTATTTTTGCAAATTTTGGATTGGAAAAATGCAAAACTGGACGTGTTACATTATGCTCTTCACTTTTCGAGAGAGAAGCAAACACATTTGTGCAATTTTTTGCTGCCTTCAAACGTGCATCCTTTTTACTACTTTGAACTAGTTGAAGCTTATTTTATTGTTTATTGTTGCTACCAGAGAACCCTTTTTTTTCTTTGTACCACAGTCCATTCCCCTCCTGGTACTCCTTTTGTGTCTCCAGTAACTTTTGAATCAACTCCACCCTTAGTTTTTCCAGTCAGCTGGACTTCAACAACCTTCTGCTGAACACCTGATGCATCGTTCCCTCCCACGGCTTCAAGATGAATAGTGTGTGCTCCTGTTTTACCTGATGCAACAGTAGTTTCATCATTTTTGGTAACTCCATTACCATTATTTGCAGCTTCAACTTGTGTACCAAATATATTAGTAGGATCAACTGTTGATGTAGTAGTAGGATTTTCTACCACTTGTTGAGGATGTCCAGCTTCCTCATTCACTTTTAAAGTTGGTACCAGTTGTTTATTATTATTGATTGCATCCATTGTACCACCAGCGAACCTCATCTTCTATTTTATGCACAATAACACAATCACCAATAGTTCCATGGATTGCAAGAGGTTGATTCCCATTAGACATAGGAGATGGGGAATCAACAGTAGTCGTAGGGTTTCCTTTGATGACTAAGGTTGCCTTCTCCTCGTCCAGTTCCCCACATCCTTTCCTACTCAACATAGGATTGGAAGTATCCTTTTCCATTGCGGAAACAGTTTCCAATGTGTGTGAAGCTATTATTAGATCAACTGGGACTTCTAACTGCTTAGAAATCTTCATCCTTCGCTACTTTTTAGCATTCAAGAATTCCCTCGCAACCCCTTGTAACTTTTCCACCAACAATCCTTTATTCATGGCTGCTTCTTCCTCATGATGCATGACTGTTTCTTCCTCATATTGCATACTCCCTACTGCCTTTCTATTCAATAATCGACGAGTTTTTTCATAATGTCCTTGATGTTTGCAATGGCTTCGATATAATGGCCAATTATCATATACAAAATATTGGAAAACTTCCGCAGTCTTGCACGTATGTTTGTCCACAAATTGCAGTCTCAACTTATCAAGTAGCTCGTGGATCACCAACTCTAGCAATACTTGGATGCGAATTGATCTGAGTAGCTTTATCAATAGCTATGGGTTTTCCAACAACTGATGCTATGGACAACAAAGCCTTCTTGGCAAACACTGCCCTTTGATTCCTAAAACATTCGATAGTAGGGTTCTCAATATTAATAAGTCCGGCGTATTTGAGGATAATTTCACTACAATAGATTGGTGTAGTTCCTCCTCCTTTGAAAATCCACACATTCATCTGTTGTAAATTGAATTGTTGGAACACCATGGATAACTTCAATAGGTTTTAGGTGTGTTTGGTTCAAAATAGTGTCTGTTTTGATTTGGTGTAAGCGTGCAGCAAATGTAGGTTACGTTGTTTGCTAGGGTTTTGGGTGCTCTCTTCAAGGATCGGAGATGGCTCTCCCAAAGCCGAATTCTGGGGAGAGATAAGTGCAACCATGGAAGCCCTAAATCGCCATTAGAGTCGTCTAGCAAACACCCATTTTTTGGTTTAATTTCCTCTTTTTTTTGCTTCTTTTTTTCCTTCCCTTACATGGAGTAAAAATTCAATCAATTAAAATTATGGTAAAGTTTTCTAAAAGTCAATAGATATTTAGTAAAAATTAATCAAATAGATAAACCTATGGTATATTATTGGGTAAAAGGCTAAATTTACCGTAAAATGTTGTGTAATGATCCAAATTTACCGTCCATTAATAATTGGGGTAAAATCAATCCTTGTGGTTACCAAAAGGGGCTATATTTACCCTTATTGACTAACAACATAAGTTTTCCAACACTCGGGCCTTTTTTCAAGGAAGATTGATCAATTTAACCTTGTTTTATGCAAAATGATCCAGATTTGCCCCAGATAATTATTCACTTTTCATAGTCTAACAAATGGAAAACAAATTGAAAAATTTCTGTGAAATATGTTGATACTAAGATGGTGGGAATGACATCACGTAGTGACTCTTAAGCATGTTGTTTCAAATATATCTACAGTTTATAATATATTTAAAGCTTAGCCAATTGCGTTCAAATTTCAGGACACGACGTCCTAGAGTATAAACCTCAAAATTAAAACTTCGGGACATCATGTCCTAAAGTTCGAAAATTATGTCCTGAAGTTCGAATTTGATGTCCTGGATTTTAAATTAGTGGTTAGGTTAGCAACTCAATAATTCTGGACATAAATTTCAAATTCATGATTTTTACTATTTTTTTTTTGTAATTTTAAATTTCTGTTTTTTTCGTTTTTCTGCCCNCCCCCCCCCCCCCCTCCAAAAAAATATATTTTTATATGTTTTTCAGTTTTAATTTTTTTATTTTTCGGTTTAAAGGTTCAACATTTTATAAGTTTCAAAGTTATGAGTCTGGAGGTTTATGTGTTTGGAAGTTTACTAGTTTAGAATTATAAAATTTACGAGTTCGAAATTTTGCGGTTTGAAAAGTTTAGCGGTTCGGAAGATTATGAAATTTGTGGGTTCGGAAGGTTGTTGGTTCGAAAGTTTATGGCTTCATGTTTATTATATCTAAATTTTTTATGAATACTCTTGAGAAGTCATTTTCCTTAATTTGTGTACCAAACACCAGAAATGAATAAGATTACTACTTGTTTTTCAAGAAAATATTTTCTTGGAAAACATTTTCCATTATACCAAACACACCCTTAGTCTTGAAGTTTTGGTGAATTGACTAATCTTTAAATACGTTGTACACTGTGAATATATTTTAAATAGAGATTTTTACATTCCTATCCACTATATGAAATTATATTACCTTCCATACTTAAGTTTTACTATAATTATATTTATATACCCAATTATCATTTATGTACATTTTAAGGGAATTAATGATAATAATTAGTGTCCTAAAATAACTCTAACGTATCTTCCACTCCCCTCGCATTTCTCTCTCCACATTCCACCCCCGTCCCCCACCTATCATGCACTCACCCATGACTCCACTATTGACAACCATTAAAAAGCTTTGAAACTTTGAATTCGAATTTGGGTTTTCAAAAATTATTATTTGTTTGATTGGATATTGTTGCAAAAAACTGAGAATTCTCTCTACGTCTCTCTCTATCTCTCAATCCCTAATTTCAGTAATGTAAAGCAAAGAAAAAGAGAGCATCACTTCCACCATTGACAGTCATTAAAAACTTCGAAGCTTTGAATTCGAATTTGGATTTTCAAAAACCATTATCTGTTTGGATTGGGCGTTGTTGCAAACAATTGGGAATATGGTTTGGAGTTTATATCTCAATTTTAAGAGTGTTTTGGTGAAGATTAAACTTTATTTTGGCTGAATTCATATTACGAAATTGTAGTAAAATTGTAGAAAAATTGTATTCTGTTGTTTATATATATTTTTTTATTTAACTATTGTATGAAATTTGAACAATATTGTATAAAAATTATATTTGCGTTGTATGATATTGTAGTTGTATATAACTGAGTAGAAATAATGTATGAAAATTGTAGGTAAGTTGTATAATATATAATTCGTTATATAAAATTTATTTTTACTATGTATAAATCAGATACATAATATACAAAAGACATATTGTATAAAATTTATATAAAAATTATATTTACGTGATATGATATTGTAGTTGTATATAACTCGGTAGAAATAATGTATGAAAGTTGTAGATAAGTTGTATAATATAAAATATACAAAAGACATATTGTATAAAAAATATATTTAAGTGGTATGGTATTGTAGTTATATATATATATATATATATATATATATATTTAATGTGTGAAAGTTGTAATTGATATCAATTGATAGATGCTCTGTAATAGCTGAAAGACATTCAAATCTGCTTATCCTCCTTTTCATTAGATGTAGTTGACAATTCCCTTATGGGCTTGGTCACCTATTGTAACACCCCGTAAATTCGGCTTAGGTATGAATGTGTTAAATGAGTAGTAAGGTTATATTTTGGACATGTGAAGTTCTAGTATTATGAGTATGGGTGGAAATAATTATTTTAGAATCAAGACGAAGAGTGAGGTATACAAGATTCGATAAAATCTACGAAGTTTACAAAAGATCAGTCTTTCAGGAAGTTTAGTGAAAAATGTGTAAGTTACTTTGGAAAATGCAAAACATGAAAGTTGTAGGCCTTTGAAATATATTTCCAATGATATATTGTGGATCCCAAATAGAGCTCTTTGCAAAAGGTTATGCGCGTTTTACAGAATAGTGTGCAATATGCGCGGCTGCGCACATGTGGCAGTGTTCCTGCCATTTTGCGTGGTCAGGTGCGTGGTCAGGCCTACAGGTGCGCGGGGACGCACTTGGAGAGTCATTTTTAAAGTCCTACTTCGTCCCCCACCATCCAAGGTACGTTCTAATGGTGATTCTAAGTTAATTTTAATTTTCCAACATCTTGTTAACATGGTTAAACCCTCAATATCATTAGATATGCGATCGGTTCATCATTGTTGAGAGAAGGAACACTAGAACTCGAATTCAAGGGGATTGAACTTCAAGGAGGTAATGTCTTCACCCTCTAATTGATTCTAACATTGGTTTAATAATTATAGACCCTAGTTCATGAGACATGAGTTGGTGGGTTTGATAGAAAATATGAGCGGTTATAGGTTTGGTGTGTTGATTGTTGATTATTGGTTAAAGGTATTGTTTACCTTATGGGTGATGAAGAATAATGTTGATTATAACCATTTGAGACTTTAGAATTTATCTAGGAACAAGAGAATGTGTTATTAGGTGTAGAAACACCATTAATAAGGGCTATGAAGCTTTATGCCACCAAGTGTTTGATAAAATGCCTAAGTGACCAAAACATGAGTATCATAGCTAATATGGAATCCCTTTGACTTGTATTGATATAGATTAAAGTTGAAAGGGTTGGCGAATGTTGTATTACGCTTAAGAGCAGGAAGTTAAGGTATGTGAGGCTAACTCTCTATGTTTGGGAATGTTAATGATTTTCCCTACACTATTTAGTTAAGCCCAGTTCCTTGAATAGTTGCAGAACTTCTATTCTCTAGCTTCGCAACTCGTTCATGACTTTCATTCTGAACGTTGTGAAATCAGTGCGTAATCAATATAGACTTGAGTTGATTCCCATGAGTCTCATTCTAGATTACTCAGAAGTTTCAATCTTAATAATCATTTCATGAATACATGTCTCAGTCTAGCTCTATTCAGCATTCAAGTATCATGTAACTTAGTATGGTTCAGTATTTCAGCATCATGTATTTCAGTATGATTCTTAGTTCCTGAATGTTGAACACCTGTATTTGGGCCTGAGGTCGTAGTTTATATGCTTTATGCATGCTTGGGCCTGAGGCCGTAGCTTGTGCACAGTTGGGCCCGAGGCCGTAGCTTATTCAGATAAACAGGTTGTTCATCATTCAGAAGAGGGAGTATTCATATCCTTACTTACTTTGTTCGGTTGAATTACGAGTTATCATTTCAATTTTAGTTTAAATAGTTATCATTTCAGTTATCAATTATCAATTCTCAGTTATCAGCTTAGTTTCAGTTTCAGCATTTATAATTCTTTCTTTCAATTGCTTTACATACCAGTGCAATTCAAATGTACTGACGTCCATGTTTGCCCGGGGCCTGCATCGTACAGGTTGACGATTCAGAGTGCTAGGATTCTCGTACCAGCTATTTGGCGATCCTCAGTTCTTTTGGGGAATTATCATTACCTTACAGTTTTCAGTATTTTTAGGCAGTCAGTGTTTTCAGTACTTCATTAGAGGCTTCATAGACTAGAGTAAAAGTTAGACAGAGTCGCAGGCTTTTTATATTAAGCTATGTTGGTTAAAAATATGTTTCAGAATTGTATTAGTATTTTCGCACTTTGATTTATATCATCCATACTTTCAGTATATCAGCATGTGTTAAATTATCTTCCACATTTAGTAGGTTATGATACCACATGTTGATTCAGCCAGCCAGTTAGTTCGCTCGGTCACATGTAGTCAGGCACCGAGTGCCGTGTTACGTCCAGGGCCAAGTTCGGAGCGTGACACCTATTTACCCAAATAAAATTTCCATCCATCATATATCTAATTTGGTTTGCAGGAGTAAATATTTTAGTACAAAAGATTTGATGACAAAAGACTAATTGCAATGTTTATGTACGTACACATTGTTAAAGGGGGTTCGTTCAGACTCTATTCAGGTTGTTAAAGGGGTTCTATTACGTGTACGTACTTTAAAATTTAGTTTGCAGGAGTAAATAACTTTTAGTACATTGCAATTAATCTTTTGTACTAAATAAATTATTTAATTTGGTCAAGTTCAGGTTCCTAACCTCATCAGCAGTCCGTTTACGGCAAACATGGGGAGAAAAAGAAAATCTGGAGAGAAAATGGGAGAGAGGACATAAAAAAGGTAAAGGGTATAACTAAATCCCTTGATTGAAGGCACAAATAATGAATTGGGGGCCTTTTAAGGTGGATTATATATATTTTGTAAACAAAATTTGTTTATGTTGGGTAATTAACTAAACATGGACATTAAAGGTAATAAAGTTTCAAATAGTGTATATGAATAAAAAAATCTCTTTTAAATAGCGGGCTTAAAAATGGCTATTGCTCCACTTGGCGCACTAAGACACTATTAACCGGTACCTTGTTAACTCCTCGAGCTTTGGGTACGAGCTTGACCATGTTCTTTTCCCCTTGAATCAATTATGGACATTATGAGTTATTGGGTCATGTATCACCTGAAATCACATGTTTGTGCCGAACTACTTTTAACTGTCTGTTTTGCATTTATGGCTCCTTGCTCAAAAGCAGAAAAAGGTCGCCAAGATTGACAAAATATATAGACATGAAATGTAAAGATGACAAAACCAAATTACTAGACACATACAATAGGAACATCAGGACCGTTGATACTCATATCACGAGGCAAGTTGAATCCTTCATGCAGAAACCATCCTTCATTCATTTCCTTTCTATTCTTGCTAAACACTCCTCAACTTCACCTTTTTTTTTTCAAAGCCGACAGGGGAAACTTCAATGAAGCAAGAAGGATGAAACAAAACAATAAGAAATTGCCAGCATCAGCACCTAGAACTGGTGAGTATGTATATGTTTGGAACGGAAAGAAGGATTGTAAATGCTTTTAGCTTTGGGATATACTTGATGAATAATCAAAAGCAAAATTGATTCAGTTGAGACCCTCCTGTTTGCTGATAGATTGAGGTGATATTCTCTATTTCAGCATTTGGAAATAAAGCAATCAGGACAACCGATATAATCATCTAGTGACCCGTGAAAACTATGGTCTTTCCGAGGATGAACGTTACCACTGTCAATTCAATGAAGAAGATTGTGTTGATGAGACCTCTATCAACTGTCCATCCAAATATGGTAATTCCCCCAGGATTGTTCTGCAAATACATCACTGCATAACCAATAATACATAAACTGAGTTTACATACATGACATTAAACGCCATAGAACCAAAAGAGACAACATACAACTACACCAGCAACTACTTCTCAGTCACAAACTAGTAATATGTTGGGCTCTTCAACACCCATTTCACTCCATTTGAGCTCGCTTCATTCCATTTCCATGGATAAGGAAGAAAACAAAATTAAAAAAAATGATAGCACTCAGATAAGGACGAAAAGAGTTTCATCAGATAGAAGTGCAATATGCTGCTATGACTTTGAAGGCAGGAGAACCGTCTTTTCTATCTTTTTCGTAAGCGCATCGACAAGTAGAGATTTGGGTAATGGGTGACATTTGAGCAAATTGTGTCTGAAGACTGACCTGCCGGAGACAGCCGTTTACAGTGAGGTAACTAAAGCATATCAATTCAAATAATAAGAAAATCATTTTAGTTAGGAGAAACATAAAGATACTTAGATCAACTTGGAACAGATCAGTAAGATTTTGCCAGAACTTGAAATAATTGCACATAGCTTTTGTTAACAGGACTAGGAAATCGTTGTTTTAGCTTCACTAGGTAATGTCATTGCAGCCGTGTAACAAGGACTGCATAGGAAGATGATAAGTGCATTCAATTGTTTTGGCATGATTCACAGATCTCTTGTTTGTTTAGTGAAGCCCATAATTCCAATTCAGAAGGAACCATCAAACAGAGTAAATATTTATTTTCAGAAGCTTGTGTGAGGTGTACCTTGCATGAATATATGTGATCTATGGTGTACAAACAAAAGTGAATCCTGTTCTTTTCTAATTGAGGTGTCAACATAGTCTTACATACCTAGGGCTTGTCTCTTTTGGTACGAGGACATGTAAGAAGCCAATTGCGTATTTGTCGGTTCAGTTACAAAATCTAGAGACTCCATATCGCTCTCTGAGAAGTTCATATACAATGAGCTAGACCGGTTAGCCTCCAGGTTACTCATGCTAGTTGAGTTTCTCATTTGGGACGCTTCACCTGTAGTGCATGTAGCCAAAGCATGCCATCTACTTGCCACTGATCCAATACCTTGGGCTCTGTGGGATATTTTTGCAGCAGCATTCAAGCAAAGGATCACCCCTACCACCTGAACAACTGAGGAAACCTGAAAACCGGAGGGGAAGAGCGATGAAAAATTAACCTTGAATTCTGAAAGTAGAGCTTTTTAGACAAATCCCTCACTTCCAACAAAAAGTCAATCATGACAACTAATGAAGTACAGACAAATGCACATAAAGAAGTACATTGGATGTGCAAATGAAAAGTTGATTTACTCACATTCATAAAAAGAATTCATGAAGGAGTTGCTCTTAAAAGTTCTCAAACAAAGTATGTAAATATTGGGAATTAACTAAATTAACCAACGGAATGACCACGATACACGGGAAATAATTGCATCTCGGATCACTCGGAAACAACCAGATAACATTTGTCTATTAAAAGGAAGGACAAAACTTACTGCAAAATCACCACCATTTATGTATGTGATCAGCCCGGTATAACCAGTGGTCTGGAAGAGAGTCACAAAATGGCTCACAATGACAATTAAGAACTCCAGCAGAAGATAGATTCGAAATCTATGACTAATTTTGGAGAGATCATAACGTAGACGAACGTGTTCTTGTATCAAAACAAAACATTCAGGCTCCCTTTCCAAGAGCTTCACATAGTCATCAAAGTGTATAATTTGCAATTTGCAGACCAGGTGGAATAAAACACAAGCTGACAGGAAAATTGCAGTAATATAAGTCCATGATGAAATAAAAGCTAATGAAATAGCAGCCGATTGCCACCATGACTCATGATGCACGTACAAAATGCGAATTATTTCACGTGCAGTCTTCAAAAGGAAACACGGCAACACCCACAATACTAGCAAGCGAACAGAATCCTGCAAAACAAAATTTGGTAAATGTTCGAAATCCTAAATAGGACGTGGGAATAAAGTATTAATGAAAGTGGAGAAGTCCAAATTGAAAACCTAATTCATTCAGCACTTAGGCTTAGGATGATGACCAGGCTAGTGAGAGCTAACCTAATTTGCCTTAAAAATCTTCTTTTTTTTTGACAAGTAATCTAATTTGTCTTCATTACCTGATCTCTTTATTAGGTAGAGTAAATATACTACTTTCTCTCTTTCTCTTTTGATAAATGAATATGCTACTTTCTCTTCGGAATCTTATATCAGGTAGCCCACCGACTTGCATAAAGAAAAGGAAGCATAGATAAAACTGCTAGTGGGAAAGCTAAGAGTACTTACATTTCATCAAAACACCTAAGTTTAATGTTTGTTTGAAGATCGGAAAGGTTTGTTCGTCCATATTTTATGACAATGATCTCATGCACACAGAGGATGTTGTTACTAATCCATCAATATCACCTGTTATGATCCTTTAAGCATTAACAGATCTCAACCACATCTTTCAAACATCTTCCCTCTCTTTTGCTTTTTGTTTTCTAATATTCACATCCAAATTCCTTTATAATTCTACTGATGTCCGGGAGTGGAAGTTATCACAAAGCAATACCAACAATCTTTAAAGATGACAAGTTTCCAAGCTTAATTCATATAATAGTTCTCCCGGGCAATATAGCAAAAACAGATCCACATAATCAACAAAAACAAGCACGTGGAAAGTGACGTCTAATGTAATAAGGAAATATGGCGTGACAGACTCAGATTGAGCAACCTACATACATTTATCGCTTACATAACCTACCTCACGAATTAACATTTGTCCCATACATTACCTACCTCCCAAACTAATGGAAGAAGGTGTTAGATCACTTTCTAAAGCCCTCTTCTTTTTTTTTAAAATGAATTAAGATGAGTAAATTAATCTGGTGGAAGGGGTCCATAAAAATTAAAATTTGCTTCTATTAAATCAGGAAGGAAGTAGCAAGACTAGCATACAATGATTATACAGATAAGAAGGTACTCACAGAGATTTTGTTAAGATATTGGTCACTAAAACGCTCCATATGACCACTGTAGCGATCAACAAAGAGGAATTTCCGGATTCCATACTTGCGAAGGTTATGTGAAAGGCAAATCAAGGATGTAGCGCCAAGAAGAGCCTGAGAAGCCAAAATATAAAGCTCAAAGCTTTTGATTTGACCCTTTTCACATCCAGGACAATTAGAGAGCTCCAACATAACAACAGGAAGCAGGACCCCAAATAACAAGAAGAAAATCCATGACAGCACAAACCTTACAACTGAAGACTGATTGAATCCCAACAAAGTGAGAAGTAAGTCTAACCTCATAAGGGTTTTATCTAAATTAGTAAGTCTACTTCCATTTCCATTTCCATTTCCATTTTCTTCAATTTCATTGTTTTGGGATTCAGTTCGCTCCTGTTCTACGGGTTTGGATTCTTCCACATGGACTATGAGGGTCTCATCCATTGACAAAGAAAAAGTTTAATCAAGATAGGTTCATACTTTAATCACTGGGCAAACTAGATTGAAGTCAAACTCACTACCCAAATCATTGCACCCATTTATTTAATCTGAAAATTGTTGAAAATGATGTGCTGGACAAGTTTTTAAGGTGAACAAGAAACTACGTAAGACGGAGTAGGCTTTCTGGGTTTTCTTTTTTATTCAACATTTCAATCTTGTTTTTTGGTAGAGTCCGTAAAAGAAAAGTAAGAAAAGGTATGACCTCACTTTGGAAACATCAATTTGAAATATTCCTTTATTTTATTTCAATTTTGATGGCCAACTACTATTATTTATGTCTATATCTATATAAAAGCACAAAATCTCTTATTAATTTTATATTCTAATTCAAACTACGAAAGTTTCTTAGGAGTTTTTTTTGGGGTCATATGGTAGGAGTACTAATCTTCACCTTCTACTCCAATAACAGTTAGAAGTATTGAATGTATCCTTTTATGTTTAGGAGGAGTATTAAATTTCATACCATGAACAATTTATACTAGAAAAGTTTCCTATCAAATTCTTCCTTACTTGATATATATATATATATATATATATATATATATATAGGAGTTTTGAATAAATAAAGATTTTATCGTTTTTTTCTTTTTTGTTATTTGAAATATGTAAGATGATTTTAATTCTTTTTATGGTACTAAATTCCTAATCATATTTAAAACTCTTTAGTAAAATATTATTCGTCTTCTCCATCCTTTAAAAATTAATTTCACATTAGACAAAAATATCATTTGATTTATAATTCTAATATTTAGAAGATGAAATAAATTAGAATTTTACTCACTGGATCTTTTTTGTAACGACCCGACCAGTCATTTTGAGAGTATTAGCTCTGATTCCCTATTTACTGCTTTTCTCATATCTTTTTCTGCTTATGTGACTTGCCGAGAGGTTTTATTTTTGGTTTCGAAGTGATTTGGGACACTTAGTCCCTAAAACTGAAGCTTAAGTTCTATGATTTTAGTCGTATTTGGAATTGCGTGAAGACGACTCCGGAATGGAGTTTCGTCGGTTCATTTAGCTCTGCTGGGTGATTTTGGACTTAGGAGCGTGTCCGGATTGTGAATTGGAGGTCTGTAGCTGAATTAGGCTTGAAATGGCAAAACTAAAATTTTTTGGAAGTTTGACTGGAAGTGGACTTTTTGATATTGGGGTCGGATTCCGATTCCGAAAATAGAGTAGGTCCATAATGTCAATTATGACTTGTGTACAAAATTTGAGGTCAATCAGATATGATTGGATAGGTTTCGGTATCGATTGTAGAAGTTTGAACTTTCAAAGTTCATTAAGATTGAATTGGGGTGCGATTTGTGTTTTTAGCGTTGTTTGATGTGATTTGAAGGCTCGATAAGGTTCGTATGATGTTTTAGGACTTGTTGGTATATTCGGTTGAGGTCCTCGGGGCCTCGGATGTGTTTCAGATCATTTTCGGATTCATTTTGGACATGTGAGGACTGCTGAAATTTTTTACTTCTGGTGTCATCGCACCTGCGGTGGGGCTGACCGCAAGTGCGTACACGCACGTGCGGAAGGGAGCTCGCATATGCGGCCTGGTCTGGGTAGCCAGTGGTTGCAGGTGCGACAAAGTGACTGCAGAAGATCGCAGAAGTGAGGTTCGATTTTGGTGAGGTTTTTGCAGAAGCGGACAGTTGTCCGCAGGTGTGCACACGCAGGTGTGCACACGCAGGTGCGGCCACCTGATCACAAAAGCGGACCCAAGTGTCTTAAGTCAATTATGCACCTGCGATGGAAATTCCGCACGTGTGCCGTCACAGGTGCGACTGAGTGTCCGCAGGTGCGAGATCACTAGGCAGAGAAAGAGAATTTTCGAGGGCTTGATCTCATTTTCATTTTGGGACTTTGAGAGCTCGGATTGAGGCGATAATTTGAGGGATTTTCAGAGGAAACTATTGGGTAATGATTCTTAACTCGTTTTTGGTTATATTTCACTAATCTGTCATTAATTTTATCATTTAATTAAGATTTTGGGTTGAGAAATTTGGGGAGAAAGTTGGAAAGTTCTTAAACCGAATATTGGGATTTTGATTAAGATTTTGGTATCGAATTTGAGTAATTTTGGTGTGGGTGAACTCGAGGTTTAATGGGTGTTCTTATTCTGTGACTTTTACCCGATTCTAAAACGTGAGCCCGAGTCGACTTTTTGGGTCAATTCTCGAAATTTTTATTAAAGTCTTGATTTCATTAATTAGATTAGTTTATTATAGTTGTATTTATAGTATGTAATTATTTTTGGTTAGATTTGGGCCATTCAGAGTCGGATAGTCGAGGAAAAGGCGTTCTTGTTGATTGATTCAGCTTGACTCGAGGTAAGTGGACTGTCTAACCTTGTGTGGGAGAAATCCCCTTAAGATTTGGTACTGATGTGATACTTCCGTGATATGTGAGCGTCGTGTACGCGAGGTGACGAGTGCGTACACGAGCTAATTATTGTAAAAATCCGGTTTTCACTGAGTAGTAGGTTGTTACATCTTAATTGAGTTATACCAGCACGTGTAGTTATCCTGTTTAGTCTAATGTCGCATGTCTACGTGTCTTAAATGCTTAATTGAAATTTGTGCAGCATGTTTAGTTGTATTCTTGTCTTTACTTGATTTGTATCGACCTTAGCTGTAGAATTCTTGTTGTTAATTACCGTTTTCCATCTATTCGAGTTATGTGTCTACTTTTGGGAATACGAGGCGGTACCTCGGGAGATCCCTCTGCACATTTACTTTTGAGACTACGGGGCAGAACCTCGTGAGATATCTTTGCATATTTACTTTTGGGACTACGAGATGGTATCTCGGAAGATCCCATGTTGAGTATTTACTTTTGGGACTACGAGACGATATCTTTGGAGCGCCCATGTTGTTTATCTCATTGTGTTGTGTTGTTATTTCTCTGTTAATTTTTTTTTTGTTAAATTCTCAGTATTTCTTCATGTTATTATATCTTCTGTCTTATTATTATATCCTAGTAGGGCTCGGACCTGACCTTGTCACTACTCTACCGAGGTTAGGCTTGACACTTAGTGGGTACCGTTGTGGTGTACTCATGCTACTCTTCTACACATATGTTATGCAGATCCAGGTACCTCTTACCAGCCTCGTTACTAGCTGAGAGTACTTGTTGCTGCTACGGAGACTTCAAGGTACATCTGTAGCGTCCGCAGACCTCGAAGTCCCCCTCCATTCCCTCATATATTGTTTTCTTTACGTATTATCCTTAGACTTTGATATAAAAGACACTTAGTTATCTCTTAGAAGCTTGTGACTTATGACTACCGTGTTTTGGGATATGTTGTTATACTCGAGTGTTCGGTTTTCTTGAACATGCCTAGCGGTATTTTATCAGTATAGTTATCTGTTGAAGCTTAGTTGTTAATTACTGCTTTTATTTCTATTTTTTTCTGCAATTGTTAGGCTTACTTAGTCGTTGCGACTAGGTGCCATCACGACACCTTGCGGATGGTGAATTGGGTAGTGAGTTTTTCTTATTTGAACTAAGTAGAAATCCTTGTATTTAGAACATAATAATCATAAAATTTTACCTTATATAAATATTAAACTTAAATTATGACTAAATACACCAGTTTTCTTATGCCATATGAATTGTCTTTAATTGCACGTTTTTTTAAGCTCAAAAGAGATTGTTTCATTGTGCTAAATTTTAGGTGAATAACAATATTTAATTAATAAAAGAATAAAACACATTAAAGAAAGAGGGAACATTTACTTTCTTCGTTATCCCGATTCAATCCTCTTTCAATGCTATGAGTAGTTATAACATTGAACTGCTATTCGTTTTCTTCTTTGATCACTATTTTGCTTACATATAAATATTAATATAAACTTAAAAATATAATTAGAAGAAATAATCATAAAAATATTTAATAATAGAGAGATAGAGGGAGGGAGGGAGAAAATAATTGAAAAAATTCAATAACACTAAAGCTTCGACACACAAAGTCCAATAGTTCAAAATTTTACCGTTTAGAAACACAATTTGTTGTGGATAAAACTCTAATTATTACTAAATATCTAAATTTTTATTTGAGGAAATAGTAAGAATTTAAATCCTCAAATTAATTATTTTCTTTAATGCTACGAATAAATTATTAAATATCTAAATTTAATTCTATTTTTTTCTAAATTCATCATATAAGTAAAATTATTTTTCAAGTTAACAAAAATATTAAATTACACGTATTTTCATAAAATACTATCAACGATTAAAGAAACCAAAAAATAGAGCAACGTTGATTATAATATAATATTAAAAATTAAATTGGTTAAAACTTAAAAATACGAACTTAAATAAATTACTACTCCCTCCGGTTCATAATAAGTGACCAGTTTCCTTTTTTATTTTGGTCCAAAATAAGTGTCCAGTTATGTAAATTTTACAAAATAACCCCAATGAATGGCCATGGGGATAGGACTGAGTGTAGTTGTTCACCAGGTTGATGTATCATCGGTGCGAATCTTTGGCATTTGTTGTATCTTTGAACGAACTCCTTGGTGTCCTTTTCTATGTTATCCCAGTAATACCCCCCCCCCCGATAACCTTTCGAACTAAAGAATCAGCACTAGAGTGATTTCCAGAAGTTCCTTCGTGGATTTCTCATAGCATATAATCGGTGTCCCTCGGTCCCAAGCACACTGCTAGTGGTCCGTCGAAGGTCCTCCTATACAATGTTCCATTCTCATCGAGTGAAACTCGGGCTGCTTTGGCTCTAAGGGCCCTTGATTCTTTTGGGTCCGTGCGGAGCTTCCCATGTTTCAAGTAGTTGATGTACTTGTTTATCCAATCCCATGTTAGACTTGTTGAGTTGATTTATGCATGGTCTTCTTCGATCACCGACTTTGATAGTTGTACGACAGTCCCCAAGATTATGTCATCTTCTTTAACTGAGGATCCCAAGTTCACGAGTGCATCGGCCTCGCTATTCTCTTCTCGAGGTATGTGGACCAGGGTCCACTCTTTGAAGTGATGCAATGCCACTTGAAGATTGTCTAAGTATCTTTGCATCCTGTCTTCTCGAACTTTGAAGCTTCCATTAACTTGGTTAACCACCAAAATAGAGTCACATTTTGCCTCGATGACCTTTTCTCCTAGGTCCTTGGCTAGTTCAAGACCTGCAATCATGGCCTCATACTCGGCCTCATTATTAGTCAACTTCGAAGTTTTTATGGATTTCCTAATTATGCCGCCCGTAGGCAGTTTTAGAACTATATCGAGCCCAGACCCTTTCACATTCAAGGTACCGTGAGTGGAGAGGGTCCATACCCCCGATGATGTGTCTGTTTTTAACAAAAGTTCTTTTTTTACTTCGGGCACGAGGGTACGCATAAAATCAGCCACGAAGTTTACCAAAATTTGAGACTTGATAGTCGTTCAAGGTCGATATTCGATATCGTACCCTCCAAGCTCGATGGCCCATTTGGCCAATCGACCCGATAATTCGGGCTTATGCAAGATGTTTTGAAGTGGGTATGTCGTTAACACACATATAGGATGACATTGAAAGTATGGTTTCAACTTCCTAGATGCACTTACTAATGCAAGAGCTAATTTTTCTAAGTGCGGATACCTGGTTTTAGCATCTCCTATGGTCCGACTTATGTAATAATCAGGGAATTGTGTACCTTGTTCTTCTCGAACCAACACACCACTTACCGCAACTTCGGACACGGCCAAATACAAGTATAATGTTTCATCCTCCTTCGGGGTATGGAGCAAAGGTGGGCTCGAGAGATACTATTTTAATTCTTCCAAGGCCTGTTGGCATTCCGGAGTCCACTCAAAGTTGTTTTTCTTCTTGAGAAGGGAGAAAAAGTGATGACTCCGATCTGATAACCTCGAGATGAATCGGCCTAAGGCTGCTATCCGCCTGGTCATCCGATGTACTACTTTCACATTGTTTACCATGGTGATCTCCTCGATGGCTTTGATTTTGTCGGGGTTGATCTCGATCCCCCTGTTTGACACCATGAAGCTCAAAAATTTGCCCGAGCCGACTCTAAAAGCACATTTCTCGGGGTTGAGCTTCATGTTGTATCTTCTTAGGATATCAAACGTTGCCTACAAATGAGCCAAATGATCCTCTGCGTGCAGGTACTTAACTAACATGTCATTAATGTAAACTTCCATAGACTTGCCAATTTTATGTTCGAACATCTTATTAACTAGGCGCTGGTATGTAGCTCCTACATTGTTTAGCCTGAAGGGCATTACAATTATAGCAATATGTGCCATACTTCGTGATAAACGAAGTCTTTTCCTGGTCATCCGGGTACATTTGAATTTGATTGTACCCGGAGTAGGCATCGAGAAAAGTAAGGATCTCGTGGCCAGCCGTAGCATCGATTAGACAGTCGATGTTCGGCAGGGAAGGAATCTTTAGGGCATTCTTTGTTCAAATCTTTGTAATCTACACACATTCTCAGTTTATTTCCCTTTTTAAGGACACTACTACGTTAGCTAGCCATTCGAGGTATTTTACCTCCCTAATGGATCCTACTTTAAGAAGCTTAGTTAGCTCATCTTTGATGAATGTAGGTTTTACCTCGGATTGGGGCCTCCTTTTTTGATTCACTGGTTTGAACCTGGGATCGACACTCAATCGATGGAGGGTTACCTCTGGTGGGATCCCTCTCATATCTAAATGGGACCAAGAGAATCAATCAATGTTATCAATAAGAAATTGAATAAGTTTTTTTCTGAGTTTGGGGGTTAGTCCCGTTCCCAGGTATACCTTTCGTTCTGGAAGATGCTCTATCAATACGACCTGCTCGAGCTATTCGACTGTGAACTTCATTGCATCTGATTCCTCGAGGGAAACGAAGGCTCGGGGGTGAGGAATTCTTCTTCTCCATCCCCGACCATCTGTTCACCGATCATCTGTCCCTCGGGCTCAACCGAGGGTATGGGCTGTGACTGCTATTTAGCTACCTGTTCACTTTTTGATTCCTCCGAGGTAGATGGAGCCGATACTAGTTCCAAGTCATGCACTATAAACATCTCTTTGGCTGCATGTTGCTCTACATACATCATTTTCATGCCATCCTTTATTAGGAACTTCATCATTTGATGAGGGGTTGACGGTACCGCCCTCATGCTATGAATCCATGGCCTTCCAAGTAAGGCGTTGTACCTCATGTCACCTTCGATGACATGAAATTTGGTGGCTTGTATGGTCTCGGTCACGTTGACTGGGAGGATGATTTCCCCCTTCGTTATTTCATTAGCCATGTTGAATCCATTCAGGATTCGAGAGGCGGGTATGACTTGATCGAGCAACCCGAGCTACTTCGCGACCCTCGACCTGATTATATTGGCCGAACTACCTGGATCCACGAGCACACGTTTAACTTGAATTATATTGAAAAGGATAGAGATTACCAGTGCATCATTATGAGGCTGAGATAGGGCCTCGATGTATTCCTCGCGGAATGCGAGGGTGTCCTCAGGAATGTAGTCCCGAGATCACTTCTCCCTTGTGATGGATACTTTTGTTCGTTTGAATATGGTTCCCTATAGGACATCGATTCCTCCGATGATAATATGAATGACATGTTGCGGATCCTCTTGTTCATTCTTTCTATTTGCATCTCTTTCTCGAAAATGGTTCTTGGCCCGGTCGCTGAGGAACTCTCGAAGGTGACCTTCGTTGAACAAACGGGCTACCTCCTCTCGAAGCTATCTACAATCCTCAGTCCTATGACAGTGAGTGCCATGGTATTTGCACATTAAGTTGGGGTTCCTCTGGGAAGGATTTTATTGTATGGGCCTGGGCCACCTGGTATCTCTGATCTTGCCTATGGCTGATACGATGTCTGAGGCATCGATGTTGAAATTGTACTCTGACAATCGGGTTGCCTCCAATGGCCCCGTATGCCTGTTGAACCCGACTTTTCTCATTAGTCCCCGGGAACTTTGGCCTCGATCCGCCCTTCGATCATTTCGAAGTATATTACGCCTCGAAGCGTTTCTTCGGTCTGCGACATAGGGTTGGTATCTTTCCTTGTTCGGTCTCGACTCCCTTTCTGCGTTCCTTGATTATTTTGCTAATAGCCTGATTGGATATAATGAGCCCGAGGGGGCTCTCAATTGGTCGTCCTCGACCCTGATCTTCGATTGATACCTGTTGTGCACATCTGTCCAAGTTACGGCGGGATACTCGATCAAATTTTTCTTCAGCTGCTTCGAAGCTATCGAGCTTCGTTCATTCAAGACCTGAGTGAAGGCTTGAACTGACCAGTCGTCGGGGACCGATGTTAATTCCATTCGCTCTATCTGAAAACGAGATACGAACTCCCTTAACATCTCGTTCTCTCTTTGTTTGATTTTGAACACATCAGACTTCCTTGTAGCAACTTTTATGGCACCAACATGTGCTTTTACAAATGAGTCTGCCAACATGGCAAACGAATCTATTGAATTCGGAAGTAGGTTATGATACCACATCATGACCCCCTTGGATAAGGTTTCTCCAAATTTCTTTAACAGGACAGACTGTCGTGCCCCCTTTTCTCCCCTCGCCCCCAAAAAGGACTTAGGTGCGGAGATTGGGTTCTTGACATTTTGGACAAACTCCTTTGGAAGGAAGAAGTTTAAAAGAAGAGTCGCCACCTAACGATTTTATGGTGCGTTAGGGCACCTTGAGTAATTAACTCATGAACTAGTTTGCATTACCAGAGATTGGGTAAAGGCTTGAAGTTATCCCATGGGGAAGGTGTTAGGCACCCCTCAGGATCCACAACTGTAGGTCCTGGCCAAATGGCTTCGTGAGTTCAGACAATGAGCAAATAACAAGCAAGGCTCATATAAGGGGGATTTCAAATAAGTATTGGAGTTTTAAAAGTAAACATTTGAGAAAATGACCTAGGTTTAAAGCAATACGGATCACATCAATGCAATACCCGATAATCACTCCTCGAATAGGGGCTACACATGGTATTAGCGCACCGGTCATCATATCCATATTCTACCCTTCCCACCCCGTGAAGGTAATTAAAGCGTGTGTTGGTCACATATTCTATTACGTGCTATTACCCGTCTCATCTTATCAGTCCTGGAGGAGATTAGGACTACTATCCTAAAGGGTAGGTACTAGGCAGAACCCCTAGGTTTAAAGGACAAATTCTAAGCGACAAATAAAAAATTTAGGACTGCAAGTATAGGGGACACACAGGAGAAGATATGAGGCTCATGAATTCCTCCACAAATTAATACACATAATTAGCACGACTCAAACACAAAGAGGTCTTTGAATTTCAGAACCTAAGGCAGGATGTCTAAGTGAGAATACACTAATGGGGCAGTATGATTACTGAGTTTCAGAAGAGATCTTTTTAACAATTTTAGACTATGAATTCTGATATGTAATTAGCCAAACAATACAAAGAGTCAGTTTTCCCAGTTTTAATAAACTTGGTGCCTAAGGCTTGCCTAGGCGGATTAAAAATGCTCCAGTTATCCTGTTTAGACTCAATCGTGGTAAAGGAGTGAGTATTTAAACTAATGTGAATGCAGTGTCCTACAAAACAGGATATCTAAATGCATACAGGGTGTAGAATGATACAAACCTACGCATGCTTTTCTAAATGCACAAAACATTTTCAGAAATCAGAATCTATTATTTTTTTAGGGCGAAATTTACTTATTAACACATCTTTTGACTCGAAACAGAACACACAGAAGCGTAGTTAAGTTGCTGAACCTAGCACATAATTTCTAATGCAAATAGAAGTATGTCCTTAACACATGAGTTTGGCATAGGTAATATGAGCATTCTGAGAATGAAGTCCTAAGGTAACATGATCTCTAATGCAAATATTGACGATTAATGTTTTAACCTAAAACAGGATTTCTAGACATGGTGATCGTGAAGATGCAGAGACAGTAACATAACAACCATTTTTTAGTTATTTAACTACAAACAGGATTTCTAAGTGAGGCATGAGTATGGCAAAGATGTTGAGATAAACGGGCCTAAAACATGTTCTCTAATGCATGCATGGCAGGTATTCTTAAGTATGGTGGCTATTGCACATATATACAAAATAAATCCTATAGCATGGTGTCTACCCGTAATTATACTAAGCATGCATAATCCCACCCGTTACACTATCCAGCTCCAGATTCGTTTTTACAATTAATTATTACAAACCAGCGTTGCATAAATTACACAAAAATAAAAATTAAGAAGTTACTATAGGGAGCCTAACAGTAGGCCCAAGTATCTAGATCCAAACATGCCCTATGCCATGACCCTTTGTAACCCAGGTGTGTAAGAGTTTCTAAGGTTCTCAGAGGACCCCAGGCAGTGCTCACACCCAAGTACCCTAGCCAGGAATGAGTAAGTGCAGTGGAATGCCAGCCTTGTGCGTCAGAGTTCAATGGGTAATCAAATGGTCCCCAAGGCAGTGCTCACACGCATGGGGCTGAACTTAAAACTAAGAGTAGTGAGATGTACCTATAGTTTAAAAGAGTTGAGTTTGAAAAGTAGCTTTTGAAATAACTGTTTTGAAAACAGCTTTAGAGAACAACATGAGAATTTGTTTTATGAAAACTGGTTTGAAGAAGAAAGAAACAGGACAATCAGCAACTCAGAACACACATGGTTTAGGAAGCAAACACAAACAGGGATAAGGGAACTGGGGGACAAATAAGTCACATAGTAGAAGCAGGCTTGCATACAAATAGTCCTCAGGATAGTGCTATAGGGTTTAAACAATCACAACCTAGTTATCACAGAATGTTCATGCCAGGAATCTAACAACATTAATTGAGGGGGTGTCAAACAAAGTCACTTATTAGGTCCAGGATTAGGATTTACATAATAACTAAGTATTACGGGGTACATGCTCATAGTGTTGGGAGTCAGGCAGATTCATGATGGAAACATATAAGGGAAGGCAATACACATGTTAGACTAAAGGGGAAGTGGAATCACATAGACAAGTAGACATGCTAAACATAGAAGGAAAGAAAAGTCACATAGACAAAGCAAATACAGTGGCTGCAAGGCAAACGACAGAACCATAATTAGAACCTCAATACAAACAGAAACATGTTGAGTTGGACGCCATAAACTTAAACTAGAAACATACCAGTTAGGAGTAAGAATAGAGCAGCAAGGTGCAGAGAAGTAGGGCAATAGGACAATGGTATGCAGAGCAATAGAGCAGCAATAAGTTACTCAGTCTTGGCTTTCAGCCGACTGAGTAGCCAGAAGAACAAGAGAGAATATGCAACAAAGCAAGTGAGAGTTCAATGCAATATGAGTGTTGTTTATGTATGTGTTCGTGTATCTATTGGTTGTATTATGCCAAAGAGAGTAGGGTGCTTATAATTCTGAAAACGAGTAAAGAAAATAAGGTAAGGAGTAATTATTCTAACATAATTATGGAAATAATAACCAATCAGTATCAATTAAAGGCCTGGACTCCCTTTAATTAGGGAGTCAAGTTCAAACGGGCCAATCAAAGTTAAATCAGGGAAAGGAATCAACTAGAGTGACTATACTATAATAAGGGTAGTAGAAACATGTAGTATGTAATAAAGACCGGGTTCATAACACATAATTAAGGAAAGTAAAACTGATAGCATTTTCACAAAGCAAAGTACGAGTTTAATTCTGAAAATTAGTCGAGGGAATCTCGACTGTAATTGAAATCACAGGAAATCAGGCATAATCAAGGAAAGTATCACACAATCAAGGGAAACAAATTCGAAAAATCAGTACGGAACATACAAAATCATAGGTTCGAGGAAAACATCACAACTATGCAAAGATATACACATAGTCAGTAGAGGATATCAGATAAACAACCATTAAATCAATAATCAGACCCATTAAACGATAATCAGCACCAGAGTTCAGAGAAACCCTAAGCGAGAGGAATAGTAGAGACGGACTGAAACCCTAAAAATTGGGGTTTTCAGTAAGAAGCTTTGAATCAAAACGTATTAACAGAGAAAAGCATAGAATAACATTAAAGCAGAAGTAAAAGAAATCGATTTTTGAAAGGGGTTGGTGAAACCCTAGTTTTAAAAATTGAAAGATCATTTAAAGATGAAAGTTTTCAGAGAAAAACATAGAAAAAGCTTCGTAATACCACAAATCTAAAGTAGATCTAGAATAAATCGAAAGACACAGGGTTAGGGTTTCGTGGAACCCAGAGAAGTAGGAAGAACCTTAAAGACGACACCGGCCTAATCCGGAACAGGTCGTAACCCTTACTCAAACGGCCGGGGAGGCCGGAAAGTGGCATGGGACCATGGGAGATGATTTGGACCGCTCCAGGTTCGCCTGAGAGCCCCAGAGTATCACTGGATCGGTGCAAAGTGGGTGGGTAACCAAGAGGCAATGAGGAGCCATGGTTTCTGGTGAGAGAACCAGCCGTAGAAGATGACCGGACTCCATCGGAGGAGAGAAGCCAAATGAGGCTTCTAGAGAGAACTAGAGAGTAACAGAGAGAGATAGAGACACTACTGGAAAACGGGCCTATCATAACAGTAATTTTTGCAACGGTTACAACCTCTTTGGTAAAGGTTACAACCGTTGCAATAGGTTTTAGGTGATATCAGCACACTTCAGCTATCAAACTGTTACGATTATGTTAAAACTGTTGCCATAAGTGTGTCTATTGTAACGACTTCGTAAACCGTCCCAAGATATTTTTTTACGGTAACTGTTGTATCATATTGAAACGGGTATTTATTCCCTCCTGATTCCCCCTAAATTTTGCTATACCCGCGCCAAAACAAACCAAATATTTTTTTTTATATTTGATTAATTTTAAACTTTTCTTAATATAATACATTAAGAAACTTTTTGCTCAAACTTAAACCCATTAAACTTTCTTTTTGCTCCAACATAAACCCGTTTCCCCGCAAATATCCCCAAACCTAGCTATTCCCAACCCGCGATGCAATCATCTGAAAACCCTCTTATTCTTTTCCCCCATTCATCTCTGAAAAATCCAAATCCAAATTAAAGGAAGAGATCAGAAATTGCTAAAAATTATCAAAAGAGCAAAGGCATCAGAAATTGATAAAAGATTTCAAGAAGCGAAGGCAGCGAGAAATTGCTAAAGTTAAAAAGCATTAAGGCAGCAATTACAGGTTCGAGAAATCAACTTCAACCGCGAGAAATTTTCGATCCAGAAGGCACTCTATTAGAAACCTATTTCAAGTGTAAGTTTTTCTTTTCCAATTTGGGTAATTTTTTCTTTAGTCGTTCCTTTCTCTTTAATCTTTAGGGTGTGAGTAGTGTATTTGATTGTTTGCTTTCTGGTGATGAATTGAACCCAAATTGTTGGGGTATTATTTTCGTTAGTTTGGATGTAGGTATTTGTAAATATTAAGCCTCGCGTATTTGAATTCAAATAAAATATTGATATACTGGTTCAAAGGTGCATTTACAGTGAATTATTGGTTTTTCACTCGCAAATCTTCATAGGCGTTTGGACAACACCTGATCTGAAATTGAAAAAAGAGAAATTGAAGTTAGAAATTGAAAAAAGGAAGTTTGTAGGCAGTTGTCTTTGGATATGGACTTTACTTGGAACCTGAGTATATATTTACCTCACTGTAATCGTTACATATAATTTCCTGAAATGATCTTGATGGAATAGTTTTCCATGAAAAAAACACAGAGATTATTGCTTTTCTGCTCTCATTGAAAACTATTTTATAAGGAATTATTCAACATCTCAGTTTTCTAGTTACGTTGCAAATTCAGCTGCGAAAGCTGGCTTTACTTCTCCATAGACTATAGAGCCATCTATGATCTACCTATTAATGAAACACTATATTTACAAAAGCCAGCTTGTAAACTTCCCTTCCCCTATACATATACTTGCATATTTAGTAAGCTTTAACAAGTCTTGACCATTTTAGAAATACTAAAGTATGATATCCGAAATGATTATTTACAGTTTTTTGTTGAAATTTCATGTGGTGAATTTCAGCAACTCTTATGAAAGAAAGAGTGATGAAAGTTGACATGAACATCCGAAAGTGTGATGAAACATATAGGTGATGATTTTCCTTTTTTTCCATTAGATGCCAGGGGGATGTGTGTGTGTGTGTGTATATATATATTGCAACTGGACCTAACAGTACGACTTGATTTCTCTTTACTGATTTATGCTACCATACTCATATATTTCTTATATATAATTAATCCTTCTGTTAAGAACTTGCTCAATTCACAAAAATTTTATTGACTCGTTTATTTGCAGAAAATGTCCAAAACCAATACTGAGAATCGAAAAAAGTTGAGGAATCCACATACTGTTGGCAGAACAAGTTTTGCTCTAATCCGTGAGGTTTGATCTTTTCTCTTAATAGTTTATTTTAAATATGAACTTGCTAACTTGAAAAGATTTTTTATACTAGTGTTTTATCTAACCAGGAAAATTAGAAGGAAACTTCTAATGTTGTATCAAGTAAGGATATCTTTGTGGCTGTAAAAATAAGAAAATCCGGTCGAGTATACAAGGGCTCATACGAGGATACAGTTAGTAAAATTGTACGAAATATTACATTTGAAGTATATTGATATCATATGTTTGTTCTTAATTAGAGATTCAATTTTATTTACTTGAACTCTCTTCTGTTGAATTTGGTTTGTAGGCTGCGATGTAGAAAATACAATCAACTCGACAAAGTGAAGATGACAGTTAATCAGTTAACGCATTTGCATCAGTCGCGGGACCCGAACATCTTGGTCGCGTAAGATTGTATGGACGTGGGGTTACCAAGACTCTCTTAAAAGGGAAAGTGAGAGATTTTGAACTCTCTTCAAATGCTACTGAGGAGTTGATGGAGCAAAAAATGGAGGAAATGGAAAAGAGGATGGAACAAAGAATGCTTACAAAGTTCAATGCACAAAAGGATACTATGAAACAAGAAATAACAATGAACGTCGTCGCAGGACTTCAACGTCTCAACCCCAATTTGCAACTTGATCTAGACATGCTAATGTTCAGTGCTCGTGCACCTAGAGAAGTTTCCTCTGTACAACAAGCTGCTATTCAACTAATCAATCGTCATCTGTTGGCAGTAACGATCAAGGTCAGTCCGTGCCAAATGTTACACCTCTTCTCTTTCTTCTTCTTCTCCTCCTTTTTTATGTTGCTTCTTCGACCGTTGTGCGCTCTCTCTCTCTCTGGCAATGTTTTCTTAAGGAGATTTATGGTGGGGAAAGAGGGGTTGTTTGTGGAGTCATTTTAAGGGAGTTTTGGCTGCGTTTAGGAGTTGTGTCGATTCTAGATGCGCTGGTTTTCAGGTGGCTTCTCGATTGGTTTTGCTGTGTTTTTGGTTTGGTTTGGGAAGGAGAATTGCTGCAGTTTGAAGCAACTTTGGGAAGGTTATTTTTACCGCTGTTTTGCTGCATTTTTGGGTGATATTTGCAGTTGTTTTGCTGCGTTTTTGGGCTAAGAAATCGTTTCTTGCTACATCCTTGGTTCTTGGTTATAGTAGCTTACTCTTTTTCTCAGATATACATAACTTTTACAGTCAAAAGTTCTGACTATATGTAACTGTAATTAATCCTGGTCATGTATATTTGTGATAAGAGTATTTAAACTATGGATACAAATTTTGTTGGAGTCAACTCTTAGTAAGAAATCTCAGAAGATGGAGAATTTTTGTTTCTTTCTTTAGTCTTGATTCTGTATGAGTTATGACTTTAACCCGTTAGTCTAATTTGCTTTTGGTCATATGGACTTTAGTAGGTGAATTTTTTTGGCAAGTTAAGCCTTATTCACCCTTACGGAAATACATTATTGATTGCTAACTGATTTTTTTTATTTCTAATCCCAAGACATTCTTTGTAAATATGTAATTTTCATTAATTAGCATCCTATTCCATGTGCCTCATTCAAGGTCAAGTATACAGTCAACATATGCATATGAATCAACACATTTTTCAGTGTGTGAATGTTGCAGAAGGCAAGAATGTAGAGTAGCTAAAACAAAAGCCATTTAATGCTTTAACATGTTCTGCCTCATTTTAGCTACTGATTTCTTTTGATGAATGTCATGTTCTTTTCTTTTTACCTGGCACTTTGTGCTATGAGCATTCTTAGACTGGATTCTCTTGAAGGGTAATGACTTTATTTTTATCCTCTTTTGTAGGTGGAGTAGATCAAGAAATAGAAGATGAAGGCAGTGAAGATCTGGACCTTACATAAGATGAATTTTGAATTGCTATAGATGAATGTTCTAGGAATCTTTTGTTTATCAAAAATTTGAAACTTACTCTCTTGAAATGTATATTAAACTTATGCACTTGGGGTAACATTTTGATTTATGGATATTATTAGCTTGTTGGACAACTTAGATTATTAATAGTTTTATTTTGTGATTTATTTAATTTTATTATATATATAAATATTTATTTACAACAGGGGCTATATTTTTGCTTCAATTGAAGTGTTCCAATAGCCTACCAGAACCGTTGCAATAGGACACAAATGGTGTTCCAAAAGATAACATGAACTGTTGCAATAAGTCCTGTAATCTGTTCCAAAATGCTCTATAAACCGTTCCAATAGGTAGTTAAAACCGATGCAATAGCTTTTCCTTTATTGTCCTAGTTTATTATAAACCGTAGCAATACAACATAAAATCGTTACAATAGCTAAAAGAAATCGTTATATGCATACATAAACGTAACAATAGCTTAAATAAGTGTTGCATTAAAGAATATGGTAACAGTTATAAACCGTTGCATATACACTATAGTAACGGTGTTAAACCGTTCCTGTTGGAAGGAATAATCGTTCCAATAGAGGAAGGGAAAACCGTTGCGATAGACCGCTCTATAGCAACGACACAAACCGTTGCCCAAACCGTTCCTGTAGCTCTATTGGCACGCATGTTGATGGAACGGTCTCTAAACCGTTCCAATATCCCTATGGCAACGGTTTTATTGTCTGTTGGAACGGTTTTTCATGCGTTACCATAGATCAGTTTTCCAGTAGTGAGAGAGAATGAGGGTTGAAAGAATGAAGGGTCGGGGTGGGGGGGGGTAGTGATTGAGAGTTAATTAAGGTAATATTGATCTGGACCGTTGATCTCATTTGATCAATGGTTCAGATCAGGTGTGGGGTTGGGCAGGTATGAACGGGTTTTGGGTTGGGTTGGTTAGATATTAAAGGGTCAGGTGGGTTGGGTTTAAAACTGGTTATAATTTAAATAAAATGTGGCTAAATGTTAAATAACCAATTAAATAAGATAATTAATTAATAAAATAGCTAATAATTGTGTAAAAAAGAAATTGAGACCAAATAAACTAAATTAAGGCGATTGACTAAGATATAAAAATTATAAATGATCATTCATTGATTTTAAAATGGTATAAGTGTACATTTGTGCTATAATCTCAAAAACTGCTGAAATTAACTAAATAATGCCAATATTGGCTAATTTATGAAATAATAAAATCCTAAGGGACTTAAATAGGATATAAATAACATATTGAGCAAGAAAATGATTTGAAATTATATCATTAATGAATAATTATGGAATATAAAGTGTTAAATAAACAGTAAAATAATTTGATAAAAATACGAAAAACTGTGAGAAAATACCAGTTAATGTAAAGAGTGATTTTGAAAGTGTATATACAAGTTTGAAAATAATTTGAGAAAAAATTGGGTATCAACAACTGCCCCTCTTTACTCGGAAAGGATGAAAGAGTTGTCAGGTAAAGATATGATGGCACCAATTTTGACCGGAGGGAAATAGTATGAAAGATTTAGGCCGCACCCTAGCTTCTGAGCTGCCTACATATCCCTGGTTGTACACGAATCAGGCTGCATGTAGTTCATGAGTCACCGGCGAAGTATACCGGTGAAGTCTCACAAGGACGGACGCAAGGTGCAAGGTAAGGTGAACAAAATGGCTCACGAGGTAGTTAGGAGAACTGGAGTGTTCCGCTCATGCCTGGCTGGCTGTTCTTAGCCGGATTTCCTGCAAACGAATAACAAGCATAGATTGTGCGTAATTTAAACATGATGCAGATTCTCATTGAACTATGAATGTTGTCTTTGGACGGTTGAGGATGACGTCCTTAGACCATGATGTCCTGGGCCATGAATCGCTTGATGCGGGATTCGCAGGCCATGAAATGATGTTCTCGGGTCATGAGGATGGTTCCTCTGAACCATGATGCCTTTGAATAACGATATGCAGAGTGATAAAAAGGGATCCTCGGGCCATGAAATGATGTTCTCGGGCCATGAAGATGGTGCCTCTGAACGATGACGCCTTTGGATAGGTTGGCTATATTTCAGCCCATGAGAAGTGTAACAGTATGATGCTGACAAGACAGAGCTTGGTCTTGTGAATTAAAAGGGCAGAGCCTAGCCCGTAAAGAAACAAAGTAGATAATGACAGAGACGATGGTTGCTTTAAAAGGTAAATGAGAGGCAACATTTAGCCTCGGAAGGCAGAATGATAGCCTTATGCAAGAGATAAAATGCAAATGGAGGTAGAGCTTAACCTCGGAAGGCAGAATGGTAGCCTTATGCAGGAAATAAAATGTAGATGGAGGTAGAGCTTAACCTCGGAAGGCAGAATGGTAGCCTTATGCAATGCGGTAAATAAAGTGCAAATGGAGGTAGAGCTTAACCTCGGAAGGCAGAATGGTAGCCTTATGCAGGAAATAAAATGCAAATGGAGGTAGAGCTTAACCTTGGAAGGCAAAATAGTAGCCTTATGCAATGCGGGAAATAAAGGGCAAATGGAGACAACATTTAGTTTCGGAAGGCAGAATGGTAGCCTTATGCAATGCGGGAAATAAAGTGCAAATGGAGGTAGAGCTTAACCTCAGAAGGTAGAATTGTCACACCCCAAAATCAAGGGACGAGACCGACGCCTAACCGAATGAACCCGGTCTAGAGAACCTGATTGCCTCACCTATCCCACGTACTACCCCGTGATATCAATATACATTACTCATGTGAACTAGCAATTACGACTTAAGCAAAAACTTACGATTTGATTTCATTTCTACCTTTTCATCAAAACCAACATATGATCCAAATGCTTACAAATTACATACAACATTTACAACGTGGACCACGATTCCGAACCGTACGCTTACTACCCAAAATACACAAGTACATTACCCATATTGTGTCTACGGAGCCTCTACGATTACAAAAGATTTATATAATACTTGCCGGCAGCAAGGCCCCGACTATACCTTACACTACACAATAAAATCAAAATAAGGCGACATGAGCCACACGTGGCCCTAGGAGGAAGTGGGGCTCACCAGAACAGTTAAGTGAAAGGAGATGAGGCACTACTGACGGTGGGCTGAATTACCTGCTGTAGAACCACCTACAATCATATAAGAAAATGTAGCGCCCCCGGGAAAAGGGACGTTAGTACTGTGGAATAGTACTAGTATGTATGAAAAAACTTTATCTCAAGTACAATCAAACAATACACAGATAAGAGACAATAATAGAACCAATCAATCAATGCACGTGGAAAGAAGCAACCAAAATCAACAAGTTTCACAATCTCTCCTTTTCCCCTTTCAACATCACCATATTCAAAAGTTTCATAGATTTTTATTTCAATAGTGATAATGATCACATTCCATCATTATTACCTCGGCCACCCTTATTACCTCGGCCACTCTTATCACCACAACCCATCAACCTTATTACTTCATGTTGCGGCGCACAACCCGATCCCACCTGACAATCATATTTCATAACAACAACCACAAACAATTACATCACAAGAATTATCATTTCAAGGAATCACAAGTTCACGTCCACAATTCATATATTTGGACCCAAGGCACAATAATTCTCTCTAACTAGTAATTCATATACAAGGCATTGCCATAATTGTTCAACCCATTCACATCATTTCACAATACCCTTTTTCATTACTTACCACGCACGATTTTTAGCCATTATATACATTCCCACACTTGGACACATTAACCTTCTTTCATTCATTAAAACATACTTTCATATCGATACCCTCGAGCATTTATGAGCTTTGCACATAATAAGATAGGCACATCAAAACATTTTTCACAATCTCATGTAGCACGGTAGTATGGCAATCAACTAAGACAATCAGAGAATAGAATCTTACATCTCAACACATTTGAACAATCAATTCACATATTTTCAAACAAGGTACACATACCGTATGCTCGGACCCAACAAGAGGATTCTACAAAGGTTTAAGTTAGCCATACATACCTGGGGTCGAAATTCCTTTTTAACTTTTACTCACAAATCACCGAACCGACTAGTACTGTCAATCTAGTTCACAATTAAACATATTCAACTCAGAATTGGAAATCATGCATACAATTTGAACTCTTTTAATCATTTTATCGAACGTTAGGCGACCCCATTAGATTACCACCCCTTCTTTGTGAATTTTACCCCAATCCTCTCCCCTTTTGCTAGATTAAGAAGTTTTACCCACATGCATGCATGGGTTTGATCTTCATTTTCAAGACCCATCCTATGTGTTTTATTCTTAATTAAAATCTGAGAAATTTGGGGAAAAATAGGGTGAATACTTACCTCTTTGAGTGAAGAAGATAACCCTAACTCGATAGATTCCGGGCTTGAGAGACTCTGAAGAATCAATTTTGATGAAGAACTTTCTCTCTAAAGAACCCTCTCTCCCTTCTCTCTATTTTTGCTCAGAAATCAGTTAAAAATGAAGGGGAGGGGTGTTTTAATGAACTGGGTTCGGGTTTTAAAAATTAGAAAAATATGAGCCCGAATGCAATCGCATTCCTGACATGCGGTCTGCAGAGTCGACCGCAGAATGGTCCTTTAGGTGGGAAAAAATCGAAAACAATCTGCCCAGGTATGCGACCATTATGCGGTCCGCATACATGTTATGCGATCGCATAGTGCGTCACATAACCTCCCTCCCAAAAATCAAAGGGCAACAATGCGACATCTATGCGGTCTGCAGAACCGAAATGCGATCGCATATCGGACTGCATAGTTGTCCTCAAATGGGACAGTGATCTGCCCATGTATGCGACCATTATGCGGTCCGCATACACGTTATGCGATCGCATAGTGCGTCGCATAACGGCTACTTTCTGGAAAATTTTATTCTTTAAGTCCCCGGGTACTTTTTACTCAAATTAGGTCCGTTTTATAAATTTTCACAGTAAAAACAACTTGGGGACTCATTCAGGCATTATTTTAAACAAGAAATTTTACGGGTCTTTACATCCTCCCCCCTTAAAATCATTCTTCCTCGAATGAGGATTTTGGAAATCAATTAGTTTTGAAAGCATGTTATGCAAACTTCCGGATTTTCACTAACTCCAATATTTTCAGAAAAATTTCGCCAGAGTTTCCTTTGTAATTAGGCCTATCTTCCTGCCAGAGAGCCCCCGAAACATATTTCCAAGCATCATTACACAATTTGTTACTCAATAACTTGCACGCAACTTTGTTATCTCAACAAATTGTATATACTCAATCACTCTAACAACTACACATAGTTCTTTCTTCTTATACCACAAATTTGCACCTAACTTGGTCATTTTAATGAGTCCCATACAACCCAATCACCTCAATACACCATATTATTTTCAATTAATCATTACCAACCTATACTACTATTAACCACTTGCCTAACACATGCGTTCCACAACACTTTCATTTATTTCAAGGGTTGCACACTATCCAAATAGTAATAGCGCGTTCAATTTTAGCGCACATTGGGAAATTACAACAACAAGGCAATTAGGGGAAGATGGGGTGCTTTTGCACAAAACTGAACATAAAATATAATTTGCTTAGAGATGACAGTTCGGACGATACTGCTAGACTTATTCAAACAAATGGGGATATTTCTCTTTCATCTCATTTTCCGCTTCCCACGTGGCTTCCTCAATGTGCTGACTTCGCCACAATACTTTAACTGAAGCAATTTGTTTGTTCCTCAATCTACGGACTTGTCTATCAAGAATATCAACCGGAACCTCTTCATATGATAATTCTTCATTAACCTCAATAGTCTCAACTGGCATGATGGCTGATGGATCTCCAACCACTTTCTTCAACATAGACACGTGGAACACCGGGTGCACTAATGACATTTTCAGGGGGTAATTCCAACCTATAAGCCACTTGTCCTATCCTTTGAGCAATCCAATATGGACCGACATACCCTGGGCTCAATTTCCCTTTCTTCCCAAACCGCATCACTCCCTTCATAGGAGATACCTTCAAGAATACCCACTCATCTACTTGGAATTCCAATTCTCTTCGACGAACGTCCGCATAGGATTTTTGACGGCTTTGAGCGGTTTTTATCCTCTGTTGAATGACTCTGACCTTATCCAACGCCTGGTGCACAAGATCTGGCCCTAAAAATTCTGCTTCACCAACCTCTAACCACCCAATCGGAGATCTACCCCTTCTTTCGTACAATGCCTCAAATGGGGCCATCTGATACTAGTGTGAAAGCTATTATTGTAAGCAAATTCGATAAGCGGTAAATGATCATCCCAACTACCTTTGAAGTCCAACACACAAGCCCGTAACATATCTTCAAGCGTCTGAATAGTCCACTCTGCCTGACCATCAGTCTGCGGATGAAAAGCCATGCTGAGATTTACCTGAGTACCCAAACCTTGCTGAAATTTCCTCCAAAAATTAGCCGTGAACTGTGCTCCTCGATCTGATAATAGAAACTGGATTACCATGAAGCCTGACTATTTCCTTGATATACAACTGAGCATACTGTTCTGCAGTATCGGTGGACTTGACTGGCAAAAAGTGAGTTGATTTCGTGAGTCGATCCACTATCACCCAAATCGAGTCGAACTTGTGCTGAGTGCGAGGTAACCTTACCACTAAATCCATGTTGATCATTTCCCATTTCCACATTGGAATTTCCATAAGCTGAGTTAACCCACCGGGCCTCTGATGCTCGGCCTTCACCTGCTGACAATTCGGACATTAGATACGAAGTCTGCCACACCTCTCTTCATACAGCTCCACCAATAAACTTCCCGTAGATCTTGATACATTTTCGTAGAACCTGGGTGCACGGAATACCTGGAAGTTTTAGCTTCCGCCATTACCCTCTCCCGAAGATTATCCACATCAGGAGCACATAGCCTTCCCTGGCACCGTAAAACACCATCATCGCTACCGAGTGAAAATGCCGAAATCTTGTTATTCAAAACTTCCTCCTTCAACTGCGCCAATGCTGGATCCATATACTTCTTTTCCTTGACTTCCACAACAAGTGATGATTCTGCTCCATTATGCACCATAATATTTCCCTCGTCTGAGGTCGAGAGACAAACCCCCAGACTGGCCAATTGATAAATCTCCCGGGCTATAGGCCTCTGATCCACATTCAAACGAGCCAAACTATCCATAGACTTCCGACTGAGAGCGTCAGCCACCACATTCGCCTTCCCTGGATGGTAAAAAATGTTCATATCATAATCCTTAAGCAATTCTAACCATCGTCGCTGCCTTAAATTCAACTCCTTCTGCTTGAACAAATATTGGAGACTCTTGTGGTCTGAGAACACGTCACATGTACCCCATACAAATAATGCCGCCAGATTTTTAATGCAAACACAACTGCCGCGAGCTCCAAATCATGCGTCGGATAATTCTTCTAGTGATTCTTGAGTTGCCTAGAAGCATGGGCTATAACCTTCCCGTGTTGCATCAACACACATCCCAAACCAACCCTTGAAGCATCGCAATAAACCACAAATCCCTCCGTTCCTTCTGGCAAAGTTAACACCGGTGCTGAAGTCAATCTTGATTTAAATTCCTGAAAGCTCCTCTCACAAGCGTCAGACCATTGGAACTTAGTTGATTTCTGCGTCAATTTAGTCAATGGGGAGGCGAGGGTAGAGAACCCTTTCACAAACCTCCGATAATACCCAGCTAGACCCAAGAAACTGCGAATCTCTGTCTGGGTCATTGGTTTAGGCCAATCCTTCACCGTTGTGATCTTCTGGGGATCAACTTAATCCCTTCTCTGGAAACAACATGACCAAAAATGTGACTGACTCCAACCAAAATTCACATTTTGAAAACTTGGCATACAATTGGTGCTGATGAAGAGTCTGTAGAACTGCCCTGAGGTGATTAGCATGATCCTCCTGACTCCGCGAGTAGACAAGGATGTCATCAATAAAAAAATCACGAAGGAGTCAAGAAACGGTTTGAAAACCCGATTCATAAGATCCATGAAAGTCGCTGGAGCATTGGTCAGTCCAAAGGACATTACCAAAAATTCAAAATGGCCATAACGAGTTTTGAAGGCGGTCTTAGGAATATCCTGCTCTCTGATCTTCAACTGGTGATACCCAGACCGTAAATCAATTTTGGAGAAAAACCTTGCACCATGCAATTGGTCGAACAAATTATCTATCCGAGGCAATGAATACTTGTTTCTTATAGTGACTTTGTTGAGCTGCCGAGAATCAATACACATCCGAAGCGACCCATCCTTCTTCCTGACGAAAAGAACCGGAGCGCCCCAAGACGACACACTCGGCCGAATGAACACCTTCTCTAATAAGTCTTTCAACTGCTCCTTTAACTCCCTCAACTCTGCTGGCGCCATTCTGTATGGTGGAATAGATATTGGCTGCGTATCTGGAAATACATCAATCCCGAAATCGATCTCTCTATCTGGCGGAATCCCAGGAAGCTCGCCCTGAAATACTTCAAGAAACTCATTCACGACTGGGATGGACTCGGGGTCAGACACTTCTGAAGTGGTGTCCACAACCCGGACCAAATGATAAACACACCCCTTTTTAATCATCTTCGAGGCCTTAAGGAAGGAAATAAACCTACCCTTTGGCACCACACCATTCCCTTTCCACTCAATAACTGACTCGTTAGGAAACTGTAGTCTCATAATTATGGTTCAGCAATCGAGTTTAGCAAAGCACGAGTAAAGCCAATCCATTCCCATGATAACATCAAAATCTACCATCCTAAGTTCGATAAGATCATCCGTGGTATCTCGACCACACACCGTGACAACACAATTCCTATAGACTCGTGCGGCTGTAATGGAATCACCAATAGGAGTCGACACAGAGAACAACTCATGAAGTTGTTCGGGTTATATCCCAAAACTTGAAGCAATAAATGGGGTATCATATGACAAAGAGGACCCCGGATCAATAAGAGCATAAACACCAAGTTCTTGAACAGTCAGAATACCTGTAATAACATCTGGAGAAGCCTCCGCACTCTGGAAACCACTCAAAGCATAGAAGCAACTGGGTCCACCTCTACCTCATACTCCACCCCTAACTGCACCACGCCCTGCTGGATTTGTGGACGTACTAAAGATGCGGCGACTGAAGAACCGGACGGCTGAGCAAAACCACTACCCATGCCCTGACTGGGCGCATGACAATCCTGCTGAATATGACCTCTCATACCTACCGGGATATCCAATTAACAAGGCTCGATATGGAACCTCCCACACTTAGGGCATGGAGCCCTCCTCTGCTGATGGAACCTCCCTCCTGGACGACCAGACTGATAGGGTCTCCTACTGTCTGATCTTGGCCCCCAGCGACTGCTCTGCTGATAACGGGGAATCAATGGTGGTGCACTGGATGAGGACTGAGCATAAGACTGGGATGGCCCTGATGGTCCTCTCCCCTGAACTGCTCTCCCTCCTCCAACTGAACTCCCCGAGTGGCCCGCTGATCGGGCCCTGCTACTACTCTCCCTCTCTGACCTTATCTTCAATTTTCTGGCCTCCGTGGCCTGGGCGAATCCCACTATCTTACCATAATTTATGTCTGAGCGCAAGGCAGCTGTAGCAGCTTCATTCATAACCAAGGCACTGAGGCCCTGAACAAACCGTCAAACTTTGGCATCCATAGTCGATACTAACTGAGAAGCGTACTTGGACAACCTCACGAACTCCATGTGGTACTCCCACACACTCATATTACTCTGATTGAGAACCTCAAACTCCGTAGCACGGGCTGCCATAGTCTCGGCAGGCAAGAAGTGATCCATGAAAGCATCAACGAACTTATCCCATCCCGCCGGAAGACTTCCCTCCCCACGGGAATTCTCCCACATCTCGAACCATGAATACGCTGCTCCTCTCAGCCTATAAGATGCTAACTCAACCCCCTCTGTCTCTATAGCCTTCATAACCCGAAGCGTCTTGTACATCTCATCTAGAAAATCCTGCGAATCGGCCTCTGGATCAATACCTGAAAACTATGGAGGGTCCAACCACAGAAACTGGTTGACTCTGGAACCGGCGGAATCTCCCTGTCCGCTAGAGGGCGCAGGGGCAACATGAGATCTTTGGGCCTGAGCGGCCACTAACTGAGTCAACATATGAATAGCTCCCCTGAGGTTCCCATCGGAAGTACCGGGACTTGAAGCTCGAACCGAAGAAGGATCAGGAATATCAGTGGAAGGGGTTGCAACACACTCCACCGCAACAGGAATAAGAACACTCTGGTCTGGAACAGAAAGGCCAGGTGGATTCAAGGTCGGGGATTCTCTCTCACCCGCACCATTGGGTACAGAATTCACAGCCATACTTGGGGTGGCATTGGCCTCTTGGCCGAGTCGAGCTCTCTTCTTTGGTTCCATTACTGAAAATATTGGAACAAAGCACGAGTTAGACAAGAATATTTTCACTTTCCACTTCACCGCACGATATAGAGTAACAAAGGAAAGGTTAATTTCCTAAATGTCCATGTAGACCCCTAATTATAGATGTGGTAGACAACACACTGATAAGAAGGTCCCTACTAGACACGGCTCCGAGACATCCTAGGACACTTTTAAAACCTTAGGCTCTGATACCAAGTTTGTCCCGCCCCAAAATCAAGGGATGAGACCGGCGCCTAACCGAATGAACCCGGTCAAGCGAACCTGATTTGCCTCACCTATCCCACATACTACCCCGTGATATCAATATACATTACTCATGTGAACTAGCAATTAAGACTTAAGCATAAACTTACAATTTGATTTCATTTCTACCTTTTCATCAAAACCAACATATTATCCAAATGCTTACAAACTACATACAACATTTAGAACGTGGACCGCAATTCCGAACCGTACGCTTACTACCCAAAATACACAAGTACATTACCCATATTGTGTCTACGGAGCCTCTACGATTACAAAAGATTTATATAATACTTGCCGGCAACAAGGCCCCGACTATACCTTACACTACACAATAAACTCAAAATAAGGCGACATGAGCCACACGTGGCCCCGGGAGGACGTGGGGCTCACCAGAACAGTTAAGTGAAAGGAGAGGAGGCACTACTGACGGTGGGCTGAATTACCTGTTGTAGAACCACCTACATTCATATAAGAAAATGTAGCGCCCCCGGGAAAAGGGACGTTAGTACTGTGGAATAGTACTAGTATGTATGAACAAACTTTATCCCAAGTACAATCAAACAATACACAGATAAGAGACAATAATAGAACCAATCAATCAATGCACGTGGAAAGAAGCAACCAAAATCAACAAGTTTCACAATCTCTCCTTTTCCCCTTTCAACATCACCATATTCAAGAGTTTCATAGATTTTCATTTCAATAGTGATAATGATCACATTCCATCCTTATTACCTCGGCCACCCTTATTACCTCGGCCACCCTTATTACCACAACCCATCAACCTTATTACTTCGTGTTGCGGCGCACAACCCAATCCCACTTGACAATCATTTTTCATAACAGCAACCACAAACAATTACATCACAAGAATTATCATTTCAAGGAATCACAAGTTCACGTCCACAATTCATATATTTGGACCCAAGGCACAATAATTCTCTCTAAGTAGTAATTCATATACAAGGCATTGCCATAATTGTTCAACCCATTCACATCATTTCACAATACCCTTTTTCATTACTTACCACGCACATTTTTTAGCCATTATATACATTCCCACACTTGGACACATTAACCTTCTTTCATTCATTAACACATACTTTCATATCGATACCCACGAGCATTTATGAGCTTTGCACATAATAAGATAGGCACATCAAAACATTTTTCACAATCTCATATAGCACGGTAGTATGGCAATCAACTAAGACAATCAGAGAATAGAATCTTACGTCTCAACACATTTGAACAATCAATTCACATATTTTCAAACAAGGTACACATACCGTATGCTCGGCCCAACAAGAGGATTCTACAAAGGTTAAAGTTAGCCATATGCTCGGACCCTACTTTCTGGAAATATTTTATTCTTTAAGTCCCGGGGTACTTTTTACTCAAATTAGGTCCGTTTTAAAAAATTCCACTGTAAAAACAACTCGGAGACTCATTCGGGCATTATTTTAAACATGAAAATTTTACGGGTCCTTACAAGAATGGTAGCCTTATGCAATGCGGGAAATAAAGGGCAAATGGAGACAACGTTTAGTCTCGGAAGGTAGAATGGTAGCCTTATGAAATACGGGAAATAAAGTGCAAATGGAGGTTGAGCTTAACCTCGGAAGGCAAAATAGTAGCCTTATGCAATGCGGGAAATGAAGTGCAGATGGAGACATCGTTTAGTCTCGGAAGGCAGAATGGTAGCCTTATGCAAGATTAAAGGAAGGACAACAAAAATTCTTAGCTGGCGTTAATTGCGGTAGAGCATTGTGATAATGAAGCATCATTTGTGCTGATAATAAATGTTGGCGTGTGCGATGAGTTTGAGGAACGATGTCTGTCCGTTGAGCAGATAATATGTTTTGGGGCTTCTGCAATTTGTTCCTGCATCCAAACAAAGATCGTGAGTTTTGTAAAGGGGAAGGTTAGTTCGAATTCCCGTCGGCTCTGCTTGGCTCATTGGCTTAATCTTATGATATTGTTCGCATCATTGGGGTAGCGCTCGCTAAACAAGCTGTTTCGATAAATATGCATGATTTTGTAAAAGTATAATATATAATCTAAAATAGTTTTAGATGAACCGACGACATGACACGGTTTGAGACATTGCAACCTCTCCGCTGTGGAATTTTGAGGGTCTTCCTCCAAATTTTTCCCTAGTTTGCTGGGTGGACGCCTTTGACTGCTTCTCGTGCCGTGGCTAGCTGAACTTGCTTCGGAATTTTGAGGGTCCTCCTCAAAATTCTGCCGCAGTTGGCTGGATGAATGCTTCTGGCCTGCTGCTTGCTTCGGAATTTTGAGGGTCCTCCTCGAAATTCTGCCCCAGTTTCCAATTATGGGGGAAGATGAAAAAATATTTATTGAATTGTGACCGAACCCATAGGGATGCCTACATATCCCTTCTTAAACGGGAATCAGGTCAGGCGTAATTCAATTTACATCATTGAGAAAACATGAAGATTACAAATAGTAGCGCTTGAATGCATCTGAATTGATTGGTTTTGGCCAAACTTCTCCATCCATCCAAATCTGGTGATAACCAGCGAAGCAATCCATAAAGGACTGCAATTCATGCTTGGCGCAGTCAATCAGAATGTGTATATTTGGCAAGGGGAAGTCATCTTTCGGACTGGCCCAGCTGAGATCCCGATAGTCGACACAGACTTTGACCTTCCCGTACTTCTTCGGCAAAGGTACAATGTTAGATAACCATGTCAGATACTCCACTACCTGGAGGACTTTGGCGTTGATCTTCTTGGTAACCTCTTCTTTGATTTTCAAACTCATGTCGGGTTTGAACTTTCTGAACTTTTGTTTCACTAGCGGACATATTAGATTGGTTGGCAGTTTGTGATCCACAATAGACGTACTTAGACCAGTCATGTCATAATACGACCATGCAAATACGTCCTCATACTCTCTTAGAAACTCTGTGTATTCTTTCTTTTCTGATGGTGACAAATGAATGTTGATACGAGTTTCCTTGACATTTTCTTAATCTCCCAGGTTGATAAATTCGGTCTCATCCAGGTTGGACTTAGGTCTGTTCTCATAGTTCTCAACTTCCTTGACAATCTCGTCAGGTATGTCGTCTTCATCTGAATCAGTGTCCATTTGCTTTGTTGTCTCATTGCATGTCAGAGTCATCGGTTCATCAAGACAAGTAATAGTAATGTTGTATAAATAAAGTAATGAGGGAAAACAATAGCAATACATATCATATTTCGTAAGAGAAATTTAGAAGATGCTTTGATAGATTGAATAACTGTTTTGAACATTGAAGATCTTTATTGCAGAAATTAAAAACAAATGCAGGAAAATCATTTAGTAAATAAACAATAAATAATGTTTGTTTTAGCCCTGCTGCTCCGAGGCTCGTCGGGCTTTGGTTGTCTTGATAGACCAGTTCTTGAGATATTCCCCCTTGATCACAGTCTGTATGGAATGGCCTTTATCCCCCTCCCCCTCCCCCTCGAGGACAACATAGCAATCCATATCATCATTATGTAGAAACAAGCTCCTTATTGCTGCAAGTGCTTCTTCTTCATCTGAACCATAGATAGTCTCAGCTTGCTTGAAAGTCTGCTCAAGATGAGGTATCAGCTATTCCAAAGGTTAATAGGGGCTGCGCCAAGGTGGCGACCATTCATTGAATTCCTGCCATGTGTACTCATACCCCAGACCGAAAGTAGTACCATGCTCCTTGAGCTTTATAGGCTTCGATGGTGTGCCCCTTCATGCCGGAATAGTATGCACAGGATTTGTTTGGGTTAACCCACTAAGAGGGATTCTCAGAGGTGGCAGCAGGGATAGGTGTAACATAACCAGCGGCTTTGAGTTTTTCATATAGCTGGTCAATGGGCTCGGCTATGCCGGTATATTGCTTTGGAGGACTGCGATCAAAATTGGGACGAGGTCTAGGGAAATTTTGGTGTGCAGGTGGGGATTGGTAATGAGATGGTTGGGAATTATAAGTGTGGTAGATAGGATCAGGTTATGGATATTTGGGCGAAGCAGGTTGATATGTGGGTGGTGAAGTTTGGTATGAAGGTGGTGGAGTTTGGTAATTTGGCGATAAAGCTTGGTAATTTGGTAATGGTGCTTGGTAATTTGGTGAGGGATGATATGTGAGTGGAGGTGTCAGATAGGTTTGGTACTTGAGTAGGGACTTGATTCTTTGTGCAACCATTACGGCTCCCACATCTCTCTTCTTAGACACACCACCGAATTGTAGAGCCTTGTTAGTGGCTTGAAAGACTTCAAAATTTGTAACCATACTGCATTTAATACCTTCTTTAATCCGCTCACCCAATTTATGATGTTAGAAACTTGCGGCCCTCAACCGTCATTAACCGTTCATAATACCTCGGGTCCTGAGCTCGGACAAAGAACTTGTTCATCTGTTCTTCTTCTAGAGCAGGTCTGACTTTAGCGGCTTCGTACCTCCAGCGAGTAGCATACTCGCGAAAGGTTTCTATAGGCTTCTTCTTCAAATTCTGAATGTAGAACACATATGGTGTGTTCTCTGTGTTAAATCTAAACCTGTCCATGAAATCAGACGCCATGCCTACCCAGTTTGACCATTTCTTGGGGTCTTGTATGATGTACCAAGACAGTGCATCTCCCTTCAAACTCATGAACAGCTTCATGCGAATTCTTTCATCCTTTCCCACGCCGACCAATTTGTCGCAATAGGTCCTCAGATGGATTCTTGGATCACCAGTACCGTCAAACATTTCAAACTTTGGAGGTTTGTACCCCTCGGGAATTTCGACATCAGGTTGGATACAAAGGTCTTCATAATTCAAACCTACGATCCCTTCAACACCCTGAACTCGGCTGGTCAATTTCTTAAGCTCTTCGGCCAGGTTCCTGATAAGTAAATCCTTTTCGTCAGACTCAGACGCCTGTGGGATAGGCAGAGTGGAATGGGTCATAGTTTCCACATAGATGGGATTGTTATAGGTGTGAAAATGGTCTTTTGTGGGGGTTTTGAGGTTCTGGGACGAGCAATGGGGTGTTATTTGAGGTGTGGAAAGCATTGCACTGTGTCGGGAGGGTTTGGTTCTTTCGGGGAGTGGTGTGATGGTTTTTCTGTCTTGGGATATTTTGTGGAGGTGTAGGGTTTTGAGCAATCGGAAGGTTGACGTCAGGGACGTGGAGGGAAAATGATAAGCTGGCCAGATTCTGGACTTGATCTAGTTCTTCCTGAAACTTCAGGAATTTTTGTTCAAGTGGCGACATGTTCTCATGCAGGACCTGAATACCTCGGCCATCAGTGGCCTCTACCCTTTCAATCACATTCTCCTTTATGATGCCGCTGGACTCTTCCATCTTACTTTTTCCTTTGTATTTTCCCTTAGGAGGACTAGGGGGAAGAGTGGGTAGAGGGCCCTTGGATCTGGTGCGATAGGTTGATGATGCCATAATGTAGGAACTAACCTTTGGGGAGGGGATTAAGAAAAAATAAAAATAAAAGGTAACCAAGTCAGCGAGGATTATGAAAAGAGTATTGCAAGTATTTAAACACGTAATGTGAAAATGAAAGCGCACCTTAAGTTGGGGACCTATTTACGCCTGAGGTAGGCCTAGCGACAAATTGGTTTGGAGAACTTAAAATGCTAAATGCCTCATTTTATTGATAAGAAAAATAGACGAATCCCAAAACGACAGACGAAAAATAAAAATCACTAATGGCCATTGGCCTTATTACATTGTTGGGAAAATAAAGACATTCGTATCTACTTGGTCCCAGAAGGACCTTCCCCAGATTCGACATTCCTGCTTTCTTCTAGCAGCTTTCCCAGCTCGCGAAGTCCCAGCAGCAGATAAATTCTGGCTAAATATCCCCCTGCAGCTCCTTCAACCTTTTGACAATCTTCAACCCTTTTGATGAACTTTTCTTCTAAATAGATTATACCTCGTTCCAAATATCCCAGCCTTTTGTTGGCGCTAATAGCCATGTCCTTCCATTCCTCGATCAGTCTTTTGTTGGACTCATGTATCTTGTGGTGATCATCCTTATTCTCCAGGATCCTTTTACGTAACTGGTTGAACTTGACTTGTGCTTCAACCCTTTTATCTACAACTCTGTGACCTTGGATGTACCCTGGCTTGCTCTGACCACCCAGATCTTCTTCTAACCAACCCGGATAGAAAGGGGTGTAACTGGCGTGATAGCTGTCCGGCTCGATGGTGTCTTTCTCGAGTATAACCTTGCAGTTCCATAGGTGCTGAGCTTGGCACCTGTGAGGACTGTCATTGTTTTGAAACTCGGCTCGGAGATGGCTCGTCTTTTCGACCCTAGGGAAGACTTGTTTCCTTCCTGCCTGCCTCATAACTCGAAGAGGTACGTAAGGGTAGGTCCCTCTGAGACCAATCAATACCAGAAATGATGTGTCTCAGGATCAAATGATGAACTCATCCATTGGAAACCATTCGAACATCCACTAAACCGTTCTTCAGTCAGGTTATCAAAAATCTTGACCCATCCTTCGGCGTCCTCAGGTTGAGTGAACATGTCAGGAATATAGTTCATTCGCTTTGGGTGATGAAAAGCAATGTGATCATCCCACATTCGGCGATGGATGTCCTGTAGATATTCCCCTTTTTGGAGATGTTTTACAAGCCAGAGTTGGATAACAGATTGCAACCTTCGAAATGTTTTGCTCCTTGTTGAAATTTTTCTAAAGCCCGGTACATATCTGCAACGATCATGGGCATAATGCTGAAATATTGCCCATTTAACCCTTCCATTACGGTCTTAGTTACCATGGCTAACCTGGTATGGATCATTTCTTTCTTCTCAATCCCAAAAAGCAGACCATAAACACGAACACTCGGCGATGGACTTGTCCCAGAGAGGTGATAGAAAACTCGTCATGGTAGGTACTGTATGATTTGCTGTAGCCATACCATTCGTACATGTAATCAAAAGGAATGTACGAATCCTCCAGACATACCAACTCCACGTCCTTTTTCAGACCTATCATTTTGAGGAAACTTCTGCCTGTGCGGTTCTCAGGCATCAGCAACCCCGGAGTTTCCCATACTAAGTTAGCCAACCCTCCTATCTCTTCTATCAATGGTTCCATTTCGATGCTCCAAAAGAGGAACACAGATCTTTCGCGATCCCAGAACAGGGTAGCAGCTTCTACTATCATTTTGTTAGGCTGGATTTTTAGAAGTGATGGTAGATTACCCAAATGTTTCCTGACGATAGCTTTGTCGCTAGAGTGTAAATCCTCCCACCAACTCAGCAATTTTGGGTGGATGTTGGAGACCATGCCGAATCTGGGGACTTTGTGCCTCATTTTTTTTTCTGCAAAACAAATAGGTTAGGCCCTTACCCCCACTAGACTCGACTATTTAACATCAATAATTAGCAAGAAGCATTTAGTTCTCCAAATAAATACACAGAACGTGAGGGCGTCCGTTTGGGTTCAGGAAAACCCGGCGGACTTTAGATAAGGCTATTTTAAAAGATATCGTGCGAACAACACTTAGCTTTGACTAGGTTTGAACATGATGCATGCAACCGTTCGATGGAGTAAGGTTTCTATAGGGTTTTAGACGGGTACCTTTGAGCGGACAACTCAAAGGGGAAAGGCACGGAATCGTCGACTGCATCGCTGATCGACTGGCTTTACCACTAATAAGCCTTTCCGAATTTAGGGGGTGATAATATAGGAAGGGCGCAACCACTCATCAAGCGTTGCTATATTATTTTGTTTGGCACGAGTGGAGTATGAATGTTGAGCATGATTTATGCAATAAGTGTTTAATATAAGTTGTCACGTATTTGCACGTTAAAGAAAGCGGTAAAAACAGTAATAATGATTTGAAGCAGTTACAAAAACGAAACAAAGAGACATGTCAGTTATTTTGAAAATATAAATAATCGAAGTAAACAATTAATCGCATGAAAAGGGAATAGGAAAGGGTGAAAGTATTTAAAAATAAAGGCATGAATTCACGAAACAATTTCAAAATGGTAAAAGCCTATAATCCTCAGCAGAGTCGCCATGATGTCGCGCCCCCCTTTTTCTCCCCTCGCCCCCAAAAAGGACTTAGGTGCGAAGATTGGGTTCTTGAAATTTTGGACAAACTCCTTTGGAAGGAAGAAGTTTAAAAGAAGAGCCGCCACCTAATGATTTTATGGTGTGTTAGGGCACCTTGAGTAATTAACTCATGAACTAGTTTGCATTACCAGAGATTGGGTAAGGGCTTGAAGTTATCCCAAGGGGAAGGTGTTAGGCACCCCTCAGGATCCACAATTGTGGGTCCCGACCAAATGGTTTCATGAATTTAGACAATGAGAAAATAACAAGCAAGGCTCCTATAAGAGGGGATTTCAAATAAGTATTGGAGTTTTAAAAGTAAACATTTGAGAAAATGTCCTAGTTTTAAAGCAATACGGATCACATCAATGCAATACCCGGTAATCACTCCTCGAAGAGGGGCTACAGGTGGTATTAGCGCACCGGTCATCATATCCATATTCTACCCTTTCCACCTCGTGAAGGTAATTAAAAGCGTATGTTGGTCACGGATTCTATTGCGTGCTATTACCCGTCCCATATTATCAGTCCTGGAGGAGATTAGGGCTACTATCCTAAAGGGTAGGTACTAGGCAGAACCCCTAGGTTTAAAGGATAAATTCTAAGCGAAAAATAAAACATTTAGGACTGCAAGTATAGGGGACACACAGGAGCAGATATGAGGTCATGAATTCCTCCAAAAATTAATACACATAATTAGCACGACTCAAACACAAAGAGGTCTTTGAATTTCAGAACCTAAGGCAGGATGTCTAAGTGAGAATACATTAATGGCGCAATATGATTACTGAGTTTCAGAAGAGATCTTTTTAACAGTTTTAGACTATGAATTCTGATATGTAATTAGCCAAACAATACAAAGAGACAATTTTCCCAGTTTTAATAAACTTGGTGCCTAGGCGGATTAAAATGGCTCCAGTTATCCTGTTTAGACTCAATCGTGGTAAAGGAGTGAGTATTTAAACTAATGTGAATGCAGTGTCCTACAAAATAGGATATCTAAATGCATACGGGGTGTAGAATGATACAAACCTACACATGCTTTTCTAAATGCAAAAAACGTTTTCAAAAATCAGAATCTATTATTTTTTAGGGCGGAATTTACTTATTAACACATCTTTTGACTCGAAACAGAACATACAGAAGCGTAGTTAAGTTGTTGAACCTAGCACATGATTTCTAATGCAAATAGCAGTATGTCCTTAACACATGAGTTTGACATAGGTAATATGAACATGCTGAGAATGAATTCCTAAGGTAACATGATCTCTAATGCAAATATTGACGATTAATGTTTTTAACCTAAAACAGGATTTATAGACATGGTGATCGTGAAGATGCAGAGACAGTAACATCAAAACCATTTTTTCTTAGATATTTAACTACGAACATGATTTCTAAGTGAGGCATGAGTATGGCAAAGATGCTGAGATAAACGGGCCTAAAACATATTCTCTAATGCATGCATGACAGGTATTCTTAAGCATGGTGGCTATTGCACATATATACAAAATAAATCCTATAGCATGGTTTCTACCCGTAATTATACTAAGCATGCATAACCCCACCCGTTTCACTATCTAGCTCCAGATTCATTTTTAAAATTAATTATTACAAACCAACGCTGCATAAATTACACAAAAATAAAAATTAATAAGTTATTATAGGGAGCCTAACAGTAGGCCCAAGTATCTAGATCAAAACATGCCATATGCCATGACCCTTTGTAACCCAGGTGTGTCAGAGTTCCTAAGGTTCTCAGAGGACCCCTGCAGTGCTCACACCCAAATACCCTAGCCAGGAATGAGTAAGTGCAGTGGAATGCCAGCCTTGTGCATCAGAGTTCAATGGGTACTCTAATAGTCCCCAAGGAAGTGCTCACACGCAGGAGGATGAACTTAGAACTAAGAGTAGTGAGATGTGGCTATTTAAAAGAGTTGAGTTTGAAAAGTAGCTTTTGAAATAACTGTTTTGAAAACAGTTTTAGAGAACAATATGAGAATTTGTTTTATGGAAACTGGTTTGAAGAAGAAAGAAACAGGACAATCAGCAACTCAGAACACACATGGTTTAGGAAGCAAACACAAACAGGGATAGGGCAACTGGGGGACAAATAAGTCACATAGTAGAAGCAAGCTTGCACACAAATAGTCCTTAGGATAGTGCTATAGGGTTTAAACAATCACAGCCTAGTTATCACAGAATGTTCATACCAGGAATCTAACAACATTAGATTGAGGGCGTGTCAAACAGAGTCACATATTAGGTCCAGGATTAGTATTTACATAATAACTAAGTATTAGGGGGTACATGCTCATAGTATTGGGAGTCAGGCAGATTCATGATGGAAACATATAAGGGAAAGAAATATATATGTTAGACTAAAGGGGAAGGGGAATCACATAGACAAGTAGACATGCTAAACATAGAAGGAAAGAAAGTTCACATAGACAAAGCAAATGCACTGGCTGCAAGGAAAACAACAGAACCATAATTAGAACCTCAATACAAACAGAAACATGTTGAGTTGGACACCATAAACTTAAACTAGAAACATACCAGCTAGGAGTAAGAATAGAACAGCAAGGTGCAGAGAAGTAGAGCAATAGTACAGTGGTATGCAGAGCAATAGAGCAACAATAAGTTACTCAGTCTTGGCTTTCAGTCGATTGAGTAGCCAGAAGAACAAGAGAGAATATGCAACAAAGCAAGTGAGAGTTCAGGGCAATATGAGTGTTGTTTGTGTATGTGTTCGTGTATCTATTGGTTGTATTATGCCAAAGAGAGTAGGGTGTTTATAATTCTGAAAACGAGTAAAGAAAATAAGGTAAGGAGTAATTATTCTAACATAATTATGGAAATAATAACCAATCAGTATCAATTAAAGGCCTGGACTCCCTTTAATTAGGGAGTCAAGTTCAAACGGGCCAATCAAAGTTAAATCAGGGAAAGGAATCAACTAGAGTGACTATACTATAATAAGGGTAGTAGAAGCATGGAGTATGTAATAAAGACCGGGTTCATAACACATAATTAAGGAAAGTAAAACTGATAGCATATTCACAAAGCAAAGTACGAGTTTAATTCTGAAAATTAGTCGAGGGAATCTCGACTGTAATTGAAATCACAGGGAATCGGGCATAATCAAGGAAAGTATCACACAATCAAGGGAAACAAATTTGAAAAATCATTACAGAACATACAAAATCATAGGTTCGAGGAAAACATCACAACTATGCAAAGAGATACACATAGTCAGTAGAGGGTATCAGATGAACAACCATTAAATCAATAATCAGACCCATTAAACGATAATCAGCACTAGAGTTCAGAGAAACCCTAAGCGAGAGGAATAGTAGAGATTCAGAAACCCTGACCATGAATTAGAGTAAGTAACATAGAGCACATAGAGAGTCTAGGAGAAGTATACAGATTGGCTAAACATAGCAAACAAGACGGACTGAAACCCTAAAAATTGGGGTTTTCAGTAAGAAGCTTTGAATCAAAACGTATTAACAGAGAAAAGCATAGAATAACATTAAAGCAGAAGTAAAAGAAATCGATTTTTGAAAGGGGTTTGTGAAACCCTAGTTTTAAAAATTGAAAGATCGTTTAAAGATGAAAGTTTTCAGAGAAAAACATAGAAAAAGCTTCGTAATACCACAGATCTAAAGTAGATCTAGAATAAATCGAAAGACATAGGGTTAGGGTTTTATGGAACCCAGATAAGTAGGAAGAACCCCAAAGACGGCACCGGCCTAAGTTGGAACAGGTCGTAACCCTTACTCAAATGGCCGGGGAGGCCGGAAAGTGGCATGTGACCATGGGAGATGAGTTGGACCGCTCCAGGTTCACCTGAGAGCCCTAGAGTATCACTAGACCGGTGCAAAGTGTGTGGGTAACCAAGAGGCAATGAGGAGCCATGGTTTCTGGTGAGAGAACCAGCCGAAGAAGATGACCGGATTCCATTGGAGGAGAGAAGCCAAAGGAGGCTTCTAGAGAGAACTAGAGAGTAACAGAGATAGATAGAGAGAGAATGAGGGGTCAGGGGGGGTATTGATGGAGAGTTAATTAAGGTAACATTGATATGGACCGTTGATCTCATTTGATCAACGGTTCAGATCAGGTGTGGGGTTGGGTCGGGTATGAACGTGTTTTGGGATGGGTTGGGTAGGTATTAAAGGGTCAGGTGGGTTAGGTTGGGTTTTAAACTGGTTATAATTTAAATAAAATATGGCTAAATATTAAATACCCAATTAAATAAGATAATCAATTAATAAAATAGCTAATAATTATGTAAAAAAGAAATTGAGACCAAATAAATGAAATTAAGGCGATTGACAAAGATATAAAAATTATAAATGATCATTCATTGATTTTAAAATGGTATAAGTGTACATTTGTGCTATAATCGCAAAAACTACTGAAATTAACTAAATAATGCCAATATTAGCTAATTTGTGAAATAATAAAATCCTAAGGGAATTAAATAGGATATAAATAAAATATTGAGCAAGAAAATGATTTGAAATTATATCATTTATGAATAATTATGGAATATAAAGTGTTAAATAAACAGTAAAATAATTTGATAAAAATACGAAAAACTGTAAGAAAATACCAGTTACTGTAAAGAGTGATTTTGAAAGTGTATATACTAGTTTAAAAATAATTTGAGGAAAAATGGGTATCAACACAGACTCGATCTCGTCGTCTTTTAAATCATTTCCCTTTATACCACAAGTATATGTGGTAATATGCTCATTGGGATCTGTGCTCCCGTTGTATTTTGGAATGTCGGGCATCTTGAAATTTTTTGGAATGGTCTTCGGAGCCGCACTTGGTGGGAATGGCTTCTGCACGAACTTCTTCGAATCCACTCCCTTCAAAATCGGGGGTGCTCTCGGGATCTGGTTGACTCTCGAGTTGAAGGTTTCTACTTTCTTGTCATTGTCCTCTATCTTCTTTTCTCCCAACTCGACCCTTTTAGTGAGTTCCTCAAGCATCCTCATGATGGTGGGCTCAGTTCCTGACCCATTATTGCTCGATATTTCTGGTGCTGGTTCAACTCGGGGAGCTATTTCTGGTCCTACTGTGCTCGGAGTCTTTTGCTGACTCTGCAATTGAATGATAGCAATTGTTGTGCTTGACACATTTCAAAGATTACTTGTAGACTAAATTATCTTTCTTCTTGAGCATGTGTCCCTTGTGCGTCAGGTTGGTCCCCTCCGCGTATAATTTCTTCAATATCAGTACCCAAATCGACGTGCAAAGCAATATGTGAACCTACGTCGACATGGTTTGGTGTTGGTGCTACCCCAGGGTTTAGCGGTGGCACGCCGGCCCTTGGAGCCGTTGCACTATTTTCTCCATGGAAACCAAGAACGTCATTTACAGGTGCGTTTGCTGAGTTAGACATATTTTAACCTGAAATCAAAGAATCTTTGAACAAGAAAAAGTGTGAAGAATAACTTGTGTTATCAGAAAACTAGCACCAAAATAATCAATATTATCTTTAGCCCCACGGTGGGTGCCAAACTGTTTACCTCAAAAATGGTTTTAACAATTATACTTGATTTGTGGTTCTAAAAATATGTGATTTATTCCAATACTATTTAATAATCAAGAAATTATAAGCATAAGTAAGGAGAAATGATAGCCAAACCAACGTCGTCAAAAGGCTGGGGGCCTCGAGTTTGACAGTCCTGTGGGTCTCGAGATCGGTCGATAGTAATGGATTGAGAATAATAAATGAAGAACAATGAATGGAGAATAATGAACGAAGAACAATGAATGAAGAACAATGAATGAAGGACAATAAAGTTGAAGAATAAACTTGAGCACATCAAAAAGTAGAGTAGCATATTCTATAGCAGTGTATTGATGATCTCTTACAAAATGATTGGGGTACCCTTTTTATAGTAGGGGAAAACCTTAATATGGTACATTTATAATTATGAAAAATAATACTATTGGTACAGCTGTATAACGGTTTAGTATGGAGTTGTAATATTTCTTACAAATCCTATTAGTCTCAACCACGTGTCCTTGGGAATTTCCTGCTTTTTCTTGACTGTCGTTGATTTGACACTGTCTCGAGGTAAGTTGTGATGGGTCCTTGATGTGACTTGTCGAAGTGTACATTCTGGGATCGGATTCGAACTTTACTTAGAACTCTTCGAGCTCGGGCTCGGTGCAACAGAGACCCCGAAATCGGGCTTCTCCGATTTCGGCCGTATACAGTGTGTTATGCACCACACTTATAAGCATGAGGCTACATGGAATTTAGGACTTTCACACTTTCTTCTTACTCTAGATCATGTGGTAGAGCTTAGTTGTAAGATTCAAACTCCTAACTTTTATTTTATTCATAATACAACGATACCTACATCCAGAAAGACAGTTGGTAAGAGATTGAATGTGGCTGTAGAAGAGTTGAGTCAGAAGAACTCGATTTTGCATCATGCTTACGATGAGTAAATGTGAGGTCTTCAGTAGATCATTTGTGTACTAAGACATGTAAGCTTCTTGATAAGGAACCCTAAGGCATGAATATCTATACACTTATATGGTAAAAAGAAATAAGAGAAACAGAAGGTAGACACAACTTTCAACAAGTAAAAGAAGCAAGGTGAAAAAGGGTACGTGGTACCTAGTTAGTGAAGATTATCAATATTTACAATTCAGGTAGAGAATATAAGCATTATGAGTTGCTTTCCACAGTAACAAAGATATATACAATTGGCCACACACATCTCAGTTATGCCCTATGGGAGCTAACATTTATTACTTAAGGGAAGGATCAGATATAATGATCCAGCTTGGCTTAGAGTAACCCAAAATGGTGGATGGATTATTAGCATTAGCTGACATTTCCAAAGGATATGCAAACGTGGTAATAACTCTCCTTGTGAGACAACCCGATGGTGCACTCTAGAATAGTACATTTAGATATGAATACTATAATGTCCAGAAAAATTTAGAAGACTGGCACCAGATATGAATACTATAATGTCTGGCTCCCGTCCCTAGTAAAGAGAGAATGCTAGGTGACCGGATGAGCCAGTGGATGGATCAAGGGGAGCTAAAAGCGAAAGAATATTTTGTTGAAGTTTTCATAATAAGGTAATAGCCGAAAATATTAGCAGGAGAATAAGAAGAGAATAAATAAAGTATTATGAGTAAGATGTGATAAATGGGTGATAACGGTAAATCAAAATATGATATGATGATAGAGTCTATAGTCAAGTCAAGGAAAAGACAAGAGGTGATAAGCCTTGAGACAATAAAAAAGTATAGGCCAAAATTCATATCCTCTTTTCGAGAAATGACTTGGTGAGTCCAACGAGATTACGAGAAATAAAATTTAGACCCCCGGAGTAATAGAAATCAGCATGGGCTAGTGAACAAGATAAACTAAACATCAATTGAGGATCGAATGATGTGATAATAGTCGACGTCAAGAGAATTTCAAATATCGCATTCCAGCAATAATAGAATGGACAATAGAAGAAAAACCTTTAAAGATCATTCAGGAAGACGCTCCGTCAAAGCAAAAACTTTGAGCAAAGTTAAGCTTAAGGGACTAAGTGCGCCGGTTACACTAGGTGTCACAGTCATGTGTAAGATATTCAATATCCTTGGTACATAAGGGTTACTGCAAGGCGAGTAAGAGTCAATGAAGACGTGAAAAGACGTCGAAGATTAAAAGGAGAATTAAATGTTAATACTCCCCTAAGGGGGGGGGGGGATGGTGTGATAACATTTTAAGTCGGAGCTAAGTGGTTCAGGTAACTATGAAATAGTAAAGGAATGCAGTAAAATAGAGAAAGGAATGATATTGAATTTATTCAGATCCTACACATATGCTACGATTCTAGAACATTTTGCAAGCACGATGTCGGGGAGAGGCAGTAAGGGTTCTCACACCAAATGTTATTAATAAATAAGTGTGAATGAACACTTGATACATTAGGAGCCAGTGCAAAAGGTAAGTTAAGACAAAAGACATAACCCAAGAGAGGTTACGTAGAATATAAATATGAGCATGAACTGACAAGTAGTTAGTAGTTGATTCTGGAAGAACTTAGTTTGGCTAGAAAGAGGTCTCGGATAAACCAGCAGATCATCCAAGATAAACATAGTCAAACCCAGCATAGGAAATTCAGTCTTGCAGATACGACATCGTAATCCTTAAGAAATATTCAGATAAGAGTTGGGGATGTTAAAGGCACCGTATAAGTGTTACATAAATAAGAGATGGTTCCACTAGTGAAACAATTGAAATTTCAATTAAGAAGAAACCCTACGAAAACAAGGGCGTGGAGCTAAGTAACTAAGGATAATTATAGGCGAGTAAGAACATCAGAAATTCAGTGGGGTATACAATGTAATAAGCTCGCAGCTTTACAAGAGTCAAATGGTCTTACCTAAGTACTGCAACACAAGACTAGATGAGGAAATAATGAAGAAGGCTTCAACCTAAACATAGTAATTTGTAGAAGAAATGGTCTTGTAACAGCAGTCTCACTATAATATTGTATGCACTCCATAAGAAAGTGGAACCTACCGTGACTAAGGAACGGGAAGTAAGATCCAAAGTAATATTTGAAATCATATGAGTTACACAAAATTCTGGTATTCGCAAACACTAAGATAAGCCAAGTATTCATTTAGAAAGTGGCAGAATGACTAGGAAAATCAATTGCTTGTATTTAAAGATAACTGAGAAGGAACGAACGAATTATTCGATCTACGACCCGGAATTAGTTACATTATGACCGCACGTAATATTTCAGAGTACTATCCATACAACATATATGTTGACATTCATACCGTTATGGGAGACTTCTGTATAGGTTAAAAGAAAGAATTGAGTCCATGTTACATACAAAGGCTTGAATTGTTACAAGGTTATATCATAGATATTCCATAGTGTCTACGAAAGGCTAAACTAATAACTAATACCATGAGCCGCAGATTGGAAGATAGCTTATGCCTACTTAAAGGCTTAGAGAGAAGAGGGATGTCTACGAAAGGCTAAAGTAGTAACTAATACCATGAGCCGCAGATTGGAATATAGCTTATGCCTACTTAAAGGCTTAGGGAGAAGAGGGAACTAAAGAGTTACATCAACTAAGTGAAGCAGGAGCCTAATTATTAGACCTATATAATTATAGAAATCATGATTCAGGTCATTGTAGAATCGCTCTTAATATCAAAAGTACAAGAGAGATGGTAGATCGGCCATATTCTATAATATCTCTATGATAAAGCAATTACAAGAGTACCAGCTTCATAAGAAGTCAGTATGAAGATCCCGCTGGATTGCATATACACCAGAGGTGCAAGTATTATAGTAGGGCTTCAAGGCGTGGATGTGAATTCCACCTATGTGGAAGGGAGATTATGAAAGATACAGAAGATGCGACGTGATATTTAAAGGTTAATATGATAAATATAAATAAAGTGCGAGATACTCAAGTGCAGAAGGTTGTGAATAGTCCATATTTCAAATAGAGGGCTAGAAGTGCTGTGATTCGGCATCCAGAAATGATAGTGGTGTTTTCAGTGTGATATCTTCCAACGTATGGTTTCCAGGTACCGAGAGGTCTAGTTAAGAGTGTAAAGAAGAGTTAGAGACGATGTGATGTTGAGGTTTTAGAATAACATAAGGAAATCTATGGTGCTAGCAAGTTAAAGGAATGTTGTGAGTAGTATAAATAGATATGTGTAGGTCACAAGCTAAAGTATGGTAGAGCGACAAGGTTTTAGGTATACATGAGTAAGGATAAAAAAAGGTGAATGAGAAGGTGACGAGAATAGGTAAGGCCTTAGGATTAAGCACATCAAAACAAGAGAGCTGATGGTTTCTGTAAGTTATAAAAAGCTCAGTATAGCTTGAATGAACTAAGATGGAATGATTCCCTGATAGTATAATGAGAGTGTAATTGTGATAAATGATAAGAGGATGACAATTAGTCCTTCGATTGAGTAATAATTCAAATAGAAATCATTTCATGAATAGAACAAGATTAGAGTACCCCCCATAATATGAACTACGTTGGGATGATATGAAATATGGTTAATGAATTATTATATCATACTAGGTGGATCAGGCAAATAACTTCAGATGTTCCCTGATGAGACGTGAGTCCTAAGGACAATATATTACGTAAGAGGTTTCAAGTTATCAGTGGTATATTGTAGATCAACATTAAGGTGAATCAACAATAGGAAGATAAAAGTTCCAAAGTATGAGATGAGATTAAGTCGACATTCTTAAGATGAACAGTAATGAGGAAGAACTAAAGGACTTAGATTTATACATATAGGATAAGCAGCAAGAGGGTAACCTGGAGTTGGGTAGCAAACCTCGGTAATAATAAACTGAAGTAAGTATTATGGTATAGTATGACCTACCTAGATGTAGTAAATTCATAAGGATAGATAATCGAGGCTATAGAAATAGTCGTAAGTGTCGCGCCCCTTTTTCTCGCGAAATCGGGTTTCGACACGTGACAACACTTTTAAATGGGTAATAAAAGAGGAGAGTCTCCACCTAACAATTTTAAGGTGCTTTAGGGAACCTATTGTGTAAATAACTTTGTTTGATTAGTCAACGCCATCAAAAATCGGGTAAGGGCTCAGGTTACCTCAAAGAGAAGGTGTAGGCACTCCTCGAGGTCCACAACTGTGGGTCCTGACTGAACTTAAATTATGTGGATTAGGCTATGTGATCAAATAAGCAAAGAGAGTATGAAAATCAAAAGAGTTTTATTACAAAGATCTTAATGTGAATATAGAGGTAGAACTATTTCAATTCTACTAGAAAGAAAGAAGGAAAAAGATGGAGGTCCTAAGTTTTTTAGCCTAAAGGATCACCACGTGCAACATAAATAATATTTCACAACTCCCTTTGGGTAGGGTGTTACTCACATTATTCAGTGGGCACATACTATCATCTCCTGCTACCCGATGACTATGTTAAAGTTGTTTACCTAAAAGCCCTCCAATTCAATTCTAAGTCGTGCACTACCCGTCCCATACTTATGGTCCAGGAGGTTTTGGACCTCTATTTGGATTGTTCTAGACCTTACCTATCCTGCTCAAAAATGAAAAGCTAAGCAACATGCAAAAACACATAAGACTTCATGTAAAGGAAGTTAGAGGCTCACATTAACCTCCAACCCTAAACAACAAATCATGCAAACACATATGCAAATTAGGAGGTAATTAAGAACCTGAGGCCTTATAGACATGATTTCTAGGAGAATTTGAATTAAAGCATGCATGCCGTTTAAAATGCAAGATATTGCACATGGACAGGATTATACAGTTGTTACAAGTTGGTTATTGAAATCGCAAGTTTTAAGTTATTAACCCTATATGTGTTATGCCTAGGTGATCTACACAGTTGAGTGTGACAGAATCTGTTGGGAGATGTCCCAAAATTATTCATGCTCTCTAACAGTACCGCACATAAAACAGTGTTTGAGCGGTTTAGCATTAACCAACTATGACGAGCAATTATTCCCTATAGGCAGTATCTCTAACGCATAGTACTTAGAGCTTATTTTATTGTCATATATTAATCTTATAGGAATATTTTCTAGGTGAACAACACCAAGTGGAATAATTGGAATCTTATAGGCAGATTTCTAATAGACGATGCAAATTGAAAGAAAAATCAGTGACAGGTGGTTCTTATAGGCAGATTTTCTAATAGCACATAGCAATAAACATAGTTGCAGGATTTTTATTTGTATTTTTTAGCAGGCAATGTGTGTGTGTGTGTGTGCTCCCCCTAATGGCATGGTTTCTATAGTGCACAAAGTGATTGAATAGCACATATATCAAATAAATCACCAAGTCCTATAGGCATATTATCTACCCATTTTTGTGCGTGCAAATATTAAAATCTACCCATTTCCCATTTTTACTAATACCTCAATCGTTTATACAAAAGTTATTACAGGCTCAATAATGAGTTAGATTTAAATGTCATACAGACGATGACAATAAGCCTACAGCAGGCCCAAATGAAATACCCAACACTGTCTGGGCCTTCAGTAATTCTCAGACAGCATACCCAGGCCTCTAATTAAGAGCCATATTTAGCACACGACCCCAGAATCCATAAAGGAGCTCAAAGTCAATTTATTTGACCATATTTCCAAGTATTGCACCATTTAAATCAACCAACTCATATATATAGAAGATAATAGGAGGGAAAGGGTTGAATAAGGGTAGTTTAAGTTTTAGAGAATGACTAAGGACCCAAGTCCTAGTGTGTCATAGTTCACAAGGGACTCAAATGGACCCCGAGCAGTGCTCACACTAGGGAGGTCAATAATAAAGCCTAGGTAGCCTTGGCTTTCAGACGGCTAAGAATGAGAACTCAAGAGAGCACAAGTGACAAGTTAACGGGAGTGAACCAAGGTAAAGAGAAGAGAACTCAGGGATACAGACATAGTCAAGTTGAGCATATAGAGAAGATAATCGAACAAGTTATAGGGTTTAAGAACAAACTTGCAAAGATTTAGAAAACAGGTTCAACACTTAGTGCATAAGCAGTCATACATTAACAGAGTTAAAAGAAGAACATGTTTCCAAGATTGGTGAAAAGTATCATACACAGATTCATAATACAAAAAGGACCAAATTATGCCAAGTGTAGGTCCTAGTGTTACAAGATAGTCATGTTAATGTGGTAGCAGAACAACATGTGGACATGATAGGGAAGCAGATTATGACAACTACTAGTGAAACAAGGGAGTCAAAGAACATGATAAAGGGCGTATTGATAGAGATAGTCATGGTTGATAAAAAAAAGATCTTGACGTAGGATTAAAACATACTACATAGGCAAGATACCACCATAGATATTCAGAATAGGATAGGAAGATAGACTTGTGCCATATAGTAAATGTAAACATTCATGTTTTGAACACAATTGACTAGTTAACTAAAGAAAGTACAAATTATGCAGGTAAAGCATGTTCAAATAACAACATTGACAGCCTTAAGCAAAATTAGACACCAAAGAGATGCTAACAAGTGCAAAGGTCCCAAACAGTAGTACCTCGTAACACATTGGCTAAACGAACTTGAAAAGAATCTAATTTACTCAAATCAGGTTTAGGCATATTTCAAACTATCAACATTATGAAGTTAAAGGTTAAAGAGGCATAAAATTGAAGTAAAGCAAACAGAATTGCACACAAGAACAACCTAGAAAAAATATTAAGCTACGAAATTCAGAAGTGAAAACATATGTAAATTGAAGTTACATAGGAATGAAATTGCAAAAGTCCAGTAAATGTTAAACGAATAACAGTAAAGATAAAATTCCACAAGAACCTAGAATCCTAATGCATCGAAGTTCCCAAGAGCTTCGAAGAACTCCGGGAAATGCTTGCACCAAGAGAAGGTTGAGTAACAAGGTCTTAGTGGCCTTGGATTTCAGCCGGCCAAAACAGAATACAAAACAAGAGAATAGTAAAAACCCCAAATATTTAGTGAAGAATATGTCTATTCAAGTCTGTCCCAAAAAGGGAAATGGAGGGTTTATATAACAGTAAGGATTGAACGAACACATAAGGAAATAAAAAAAATCAAACAACAAATAAAGAAAGAAAACATGCAAAATAAGTTCGAAATCAATTTAGGAGAGAAATCCGGTAAACCCTAGTTTTTTAGGGAAAGTCTAAATCAACAGAAATCGAAATGAAATCGGACTCACATAATAAGGTATTGAACGTATGTAGATGGAACAATGCTCAAAATCAAAGATTCGAACCCCTTTGGTTCGATTTCGGAAGTTATTGCTTGCCATGTTAAGCAAGCACTTAGGTAACACCACAAATGGACAACCAGTACCAAAATGATTCAAATATGGTAAGAGAATAGTAATCAAATCGCATTATCAGTGGGATTAGGAGAGGCAATTAGGTTTTAGTGAAGATGAGAGGAGTGACATAGAGAATAGAGGCGACGCTCTTTAGGAAAATGGGGTTAGGGCTAGGTTTTGGGGATATAAGGAAAGGGAGTGGGGTGTTGTGGACCGTTGATCGCTTTTGATAAACGGTCGAAATTAAAAGCGATCTAGGTCGGGTGTTGGACTAGGCAGGGTCATTTGGGGTTGGGCTTGAGGATCGGGCCAGGGATTTGGGTTTGTCTGGTCCCAAAAATAACTCAAACATTTCTCCAACTTTTAAATAGGAGATTAAAAAGGAAATAATTTAATAAAATAGTTAAATAAATATATAAAATTGCTATTTATTCAAATTAATACTTTAAACAATGATAGAAGATTATAAAAAATAAAAAAAATACTATTTTGACCCTGAATGAAATGATAAACGCAATAAAATGCAAAATATAGGCTATTATTGCAAGTTTGTGCAAATAGCCTAAAAATACTATTGTAATTATATAAATGAAGTGAAAATATTTAAAATATGTATTAGATATGCAAATGATAATTTTAAGTAATTAAGTCGTCACAAAATAATTTGAAGGAGCAATTAATAGATATTCAAGTAATTCAAATGTAAGAAGAATCAATTTTAAAGCTCTAAAATTGTGGAAATATCTAAAAATGATATTTTGAAATATCTTAAAAAAATGCTTGTAAACTAAATAACAAAACAAAATGATATTTTGAAAGTATATATATTGTTTGAAAAAATATGAGGGCAAAATTGGGTAACAACAGCTACCCATCTTTACCCGGGAATGATGAAAGAGTTGTCGATTAAAAGAAAATGATGACAAATTTTGGCCGAATGATGTGATTTGAAAAATGGAGGCCGAACCCTGGTTCCTGAGTTGCCTACATATCCCTGGTGTTACGGGAATCAGGGCGTATGTAGTTCTGGATCCAACGGTGAACTGAACCGATGAAGGTGTTATAGGAATGGTCGTATGTTTCTGAAATGGTTCTTTTGGGTAGGACAATATCAGATGAATTTATACGAAATCATAAATGTGAGTCTGAAACGTTACGGATGTATCTCAGAACGACTATCTAAACGATTATAAAGTAAAAGGCGGGTAACTGATGGTGGTTGGTTACATTTTACAATTGAAGGATGTGAACATTGTGAATGGAAACCGGAGCGAGGATTACTCCTGTAACAGTTACTTCCTAGATTACCTGCAAAACTTAAAACATATCCCAAGCGAACATATACGGGTTATTGCGAGAATTTAAACATGATGCAAATTCCCTTTGGGCCATGAAAGTTGTCTTTGGACGGTGAGGATGATGTCCTTATACTATGACGTCCTGGGCCATGAATCATGTGATAAGGGATTCACAGGCTATGAAATGATGTCCTCGGGCTATGAGGATGGTGCCTCTTAACCATGACGCCTTTGAATAATGATATGCACTTTTGAGAGATCCTCAGGCCATGGAATGGTGTCTTTCGGATACGAGGATGATGCCTTCGGCTATGACGCCTGTGGACAAAATGGTAATGTTTCAGCCCATGAAATGCAAAGATATGATATTTGGTTATATGCGAAATTAGACAAGACAAGGCTTAGTCTTGTATAAGATGAAGGAAGTGCTTAGCCACAAAGGATAATGCCAAGTCTTAGATACCGTAATTGAGATAGTATTTAATCTTAAGGAAAAGGTAGTGCTTGGCCTTATGCAATTGGGGAGGCAATGCTTGGCCTTGTGCAAAGAGGAGACGATGCTTAGTCTCATGCAGGAAAGGCAATTCTTAGCCCTATGAAATTAGGGAGGCAACAATTAGCCTCCTTCAAAGAGGAGACAACACTTAGTCTCATGTAGGAAAGGCAGTGCTTAGCCTCATGCAAGAAAAGAGGCGATGCTTAGCCTCATGCAAAGAGGATACAATTCTTAGTATCATGCAATAAAGTCAGTGCTTAGCCTTATGCGATTAGGGAGGCAGTGCTTATCCTCATGCAAAGAGGAGACAATGCTTAATCTCATGCAGGAAAGGCAGTGCTTAGCCTTATGCAAAGATGAGACAATGCTTAGTCTCATGCAGGAAAGGTAGTGCTTAGCCTTATGCGATTAGGGAGTGAGTGATTAGCCTTATGCGATTAGGGAGACAATGCTTAGTCTCATACAGGAAAGGCAATGCTTATCCTTATGCAATTAGGGGGGCAGTTCTTAGCCTCATGCAAGAAAACGATGAGTGATAGTAAAGCATTTCTTAGCTGGAGATGCTTGAGCTAGATAATTTGTTGTCTTGAAGGTAGTGACCTGATGTGGCTGCGGATATTGTTGTCTTATTGTGCCGGCATCCAAAAAAAAATCATGAGTTCTATGGGGGAAAGGTCGGTTCGTGCTTTTGTCTTCTTGCTTTGCCTTTTTTCCTATCTTGAGATCCTGTTTGAGTTACCCCGGGTAACATCTGGCTTTTATAGAAATAAAGTTTTCGAAAACATGCATGTATTTGATGAATGTCGTTATTTAAAATATAGTAGCATGTAACATCAAGATGAACTGATAACTGTGACATATTTTAGAGACATTGCGAACTCCTTGCTTTAGAATTTTGAGGGTCCTCCTCAAAATTCTGCCTCAGTTTAAATGCAACCTTTGATTGTTCCGCGTATGACGAAGTTTGCTGGACTTGCCTTAGAATTCTGCCACGGTCTTTGGTAATGGCAAAAATGAAGATTTTATTAATATGTGACCGAACCTATAGGGCTGACTACGTATCCCCTCTTAAACGGGAACTAGGTCAAGTGTAGTTCAGTTACATCAAATGAAGGAATATAAACAATCCTTTACATAGTATCTCTTGACTGCGTCTGAGTTGATAGGTTTTGGCCAAATTTCTCTATCCATTTCTGCAAGTATGAGTGCTCCTCCTATTAGTACTCGATGAGCCATGTAGGGCCCTTGCCAATTGGGTGAAAACTTCCCTTTGGCTTCATCTTGATGCGGGAAGATCAACTTTAGCACTAACTGCCCGGGTGTGAATTGTCTAGGCCTGATCTTTTTGTTAAAAGATCTAGACATTCTGTTCTGGCAGAGTTGGACGTGACATACTACATTCATTATTTTTTCATCAATGAGAGCCAGTTGTTCATAGAGACTTCATACCCATTGTGCATCACTGAGTTCATCCTCTTGTATGATTCTAAATGAAGGAATTTCTACTTCGGCAGGAATAACGGCTTCAGTATCATAGACCAGCAAATAATGAGTTGCCCCATTTTATGTGCAAACCGTGGTACGATATCCAAGTAGAGAGAATGGTAGCTTCTCGTGCCATTATTTGTGATATCTACCATTTTCCTCAATATCTTCTTGATGTTCTTATTGGCGGCCTCCAAATCTACATTCATTTGCGGCATGTATGCTATGGAATTCTTGTGCTTGATCTTGAAGGTCTAACACATGGATATCATCAAATCACTGTTAAGGTTGGTGGCGTTGTCGGTGATGATTGATTCTGGTACCCCAAATCGGCAAATAATACGATCTCGAACAAAATTTGCAACGACCTTCTTAGTTACAGCCTTGTAAGATGCGACTTTAACCCATTTTGTGAAATAGTCTATGGCCACTAGAATGAACCTATGCCCATTTGAAGCAGCGGGTTCGATTGGACCAATGACATCCATCCCCAAGCGAAGGAAGGCCAATGTGCACTTGTTTCTTGAGTTCTTTGGGTGGCACTCGTATTATATCACCATGTACTTGGCATTGATGACACTTTTGGACATACTTGATGCAGTCCGTTTCCATAGTCATCCAAAAATATCCTGCTCTCAATATCTTCTTAGCTAAGACAAAATCATTCATGTGTGGTCCGCAAGTTCTGGCATGTATTTCTTCGAGAAATCTGGACGCTTCCTTGGTGTCGACACACCATAATAATCTCGGGTCTGGAGTCCTTCTATATAAAATTCCTCCTCTTTGGAAAAAGTGGTTGGATAATCTTGGAGTGTGCGTTTCTGAGTATGATTTGCGTGCTCCGGGTACTCTCTTTTTGCCAAATATTCTTTGATGCCGTGGAACCATGGATTTCCATCAATTTCTTCTTCAACATGAGAACAATAAGCTGGCTGATTATGAATCCCTATTGGGATATGGTCTATGAAATCCTTGTATGGGTGTTGTATCATGGAAGATAAAGTGGTCAATGCATCTGTGAACTCATTCTGGACTCTCGGAACATATTTGAATTCTATCTTTGTGAATATCTTCATCAACTCTTTTACATAGTACAAATATGCCAATATTTTGGTATTCTTTGTGGCCCATTCTCCTAAAACCTGATGTACCAAAAGGTCGGAATCTCCAATTACCAGCAATTCCTGAACATTCATGTCAATGGCTAACCTGAGTCCTAAGATGTAGGCCTCATATTCTGCCATGTTGTTGGTACAATGAAACCTGAGTTTTGCGGATACCGGATAATGTTGACCTGTTTCTGATACTAAGACTTATCCAATACCCACTCCTTTGAATTTTGCATCTCCATCGAAGAACATTGTCCGACCATCATATGCTTTGGTGATATCTTCTCCTATGAATGATACCTCTTCGTTGGGAAAATACGTTTTCAATGATTCGAACTCTCCGTCTACAGGATTTTCTGCCAAATGATCTGCCGATGCTTTCCCTTTGACCTCCTTATGAGTTACATTGATGATGTTGAACTCACTCGGTAATATCTGCCATTTTGCTAACTCTCCCATAGGCATGGGTTTCTGGAAGATGTATTTTAGCAGATCCATCCTTGATATGAGGAATGTAGTGTAGACACAGAAGTAGTGTCTCAACGTTTGAGCTATCCATGTCAAAGCATAACAGGTGTGCTCCAGCAAAGAATAATGTGGTTCGTAGGGTGTGAATTTCTTACTCAAATAGTATATGGCATGCTCCTTTCTTCTCGTCTCATTGTGTTGTTCCAAAACACAACCAAAAGCCCCATCTAGTACGGATAAATAAAGTACAAGGGGTCTCCCAGATTCCGGTGAGACCAGAACAGGTGGTTTGGATAAATATTCCTTGATTTTGTCAAAGGCTTTATGACATTCTTCAGTCCAACTTGTTGCAACATCTTTCTTCAACATTTTGAAAATCGATTCATAGATCACAGTTGATTGTGATATGAAAGGACTGATGTAATTGAGACGCCCTAAGAAACTCATCCCATCTTTCTTGTTCTTCGGTGGTGGCAAGTCTTGGATAACCTTGACCTTTGACCGGTCTAGCTCAATCCCTCGGCGGCTGATGATGAACCCTAACAATTTTCCAGCAGGGACTTTGAAGGCACACTTTGCGGGATTCAGTTTTAGATTGTACCTTCGAAGTCAATAAAAAGATTTCTTCAAATCTGCTATGTGATTTGTACCCCTTTTGAATTTGATGATGACGTCGTCCACGTACACCTCTATCTCCTTATGTATCATGTCGTAGAAAACAGTTTTCATGGCTCTCATATAAGTGGCTCCAGCATTCTTCAAGCCAAACGACATCATTTTGTAACAATACACTCCCCATGGTGTGATAAAGGTTGTCTTTTCGGCATCCTCTTCATCCATCCAGATCTGATGATACCCTGTGAAGCAATCCACAAAAGATTGGAGTTCATGTTTAGCACGGTTGTCGATCAGTATGTGTATATTAGGCAACGGAAAATCATCTTTGGGACTCGCTCTATTTAAGTCCCGATAATTGACACACAGTCTGACCTTCCCATCTTTCTTTGGAACCGGCACAATGTTATCCAACCAGGTCGGATATTCAAACACTCTGAGAACCTTGGCTTTGATTTTCTTAGTAACTTCCTCTTTTATTTTCAAACTCATATCTACCTTGAATTTTCTAAGTTTCTGCTTTACAGGTGGACACATGGGATCGGTAGGTAGCTTATGAGACACTATGGATGTGCTCAAACCGGTCATATCATCGTAGTACCATGCAAAAATATCCTCATACTCCTTCAAGAACCGGATGTATTCTTCCTTCTTTGATGGCGATAGATGAATGCTTAAACGTGTTTCCTTGACTGTTTCGGAATCTCCCAAATTAACTGTTTCACTTTCGTTCGGATTAGACTTAGGCTTGTTTTTGAAGTTTTCCACTTCCCTGATAATTTCCTCGGGTATTATATCCTCTTCCAAATCCTCTGAATCACTATCCTTATGTTGAATTTTCTCATTACATGTCACAGTTGTAGGTTCACCGGGATAAGTAATAATACCACTGTAGAGAGAAAATTAAAGGATCAAAATAGCAATCCGTTGATAAAATTTTAAAAACGTCAAACAAGTGCAACTCGATGATTCGAGCAATGATTTCAAAACAAAATACGCTTAAAACAAAATACTGAAAATGTCTTTGATGTTCATAAAATTGCTTTTTTTAAAATAAGTGATGCTAATTTCCAGGCTACCTAGGAACTCGACGGGCCCTTGATGGTGCAGTAGTCCAGTTCTTGAGAATAGTTCCTTTCTCCACGGTCTGAATAGTAAGGCCTTCCTCCTCCTCCTCCTCCTCAACTATCGCACTGCGATCCATGTTTTCATCATCCAGAAACAAATTCCTTATGCCAGCTAAAACTTCATCTTCTTCGGACCCCCACATCATGTTAGCTCGGTGAAATGACTGGTGCAAATGTGGTACTGGTTTTACTAGCGGATAATAAGGACCACTCCATGGCGGTGACCAATCCTGATACTCTTTCCAGGTGTATTCATACCCAAGCCCAAAAATTGTACCATGACACTTTAGTTGTATCAGTTTGGTGGTCCCTTGGAGATTCTTACCGAGACCCTTTTCAGGTTCATACCCTATCCACGACAATATGCTTTCTATCTTATTGATCCACCATTTGTCTTTCTCAATTGCTTTGACGCGCTCAATGCGATGGTATGTTTCTCCACCCAACTTCCTTCTATTCTCGATGACTGGAACAGTCTGATTGGTATAAATGGGGTTGCTCTAGTCTCCATGGATGATCACTTCCTGATGGTTCTACTCAAACTTCATGGCCTGCTGTAGAGTAGAAGCTACGACCCCATCGGCATATATCCAGGGTCGCCCCAACAATAGATTGTAGGTAGCAGATATATCCAGCACTTGAAACTCGACATCAAACCAGGTTGGGACCATCTGTAGGCTGAGGTTGATCTCTCCAATTGTGTCCCTGTGAGACCCATCAAATGCTTTCACATTCATACTTCCTTCTCGTATCTCGTGCAGGCCTTTACCCAGTCTTTTCAAAGTAGTTAGCGGACATATGTTGAGACTCGAGCCCCCATCTATCAGAACTCTAGCGATGAATTTGTCCTCAAATTGTACTGTGATATGTAGTGCCCTGTTGTGACTTAGTCCTTCTGGTGGCAGTTCGTCTTCATGAAAAGTGATTTTCTGGCTTTCCAACACTTGCCCTACCATTTTGTCCATTTCTGCACTGGTGATGTTAGTGGGTACATAGGCTTCAGTCAACAATTTCATCAGGGCATTCCTTTGTGCCTCGGAGTTTTGCAGCAGTGATAAAATGGATATTTGAGCAGGGGTTTTGTTCAGATGGTCAACCATAGAGTATTCTATGCCTTCACCTTTCTCCAAAGGTCATCCAGGTCTGTCTCAATAACAGGTGGCTTAGATGCAGCTTCTTTGCTTATTCCTCCCAAATGCGTAGGTGTATAAGCCCTACCGGTTCTAGTCATGCCTTACGTTGCACCTATTTCCTCCATTTTTTCTTTTCCTTTCCTTCTTGCTTCCGCAACATAATCCCATGGTATAAAATTAGACTTATAAGACGGTGAAGGTGCTACCATCACGGTGAAGGGTGTTGTCACTTCAACTTCAAATGGAGTCGGTGCGGCTACCTCAACTTCAATTGGTGCCGGAGTTTGTACCATGATAGGTGTGAGAGTGACTAGAGATGTTTTAGGATTATCCCTTCCCGAATAAGTCCAATTGACCTTCCGGATCCTATTCTTTATCTGTCTCTATCACATTTACCCCTTCACCTCTGTGATCCGGGAGAGGATTGTTACGAACGTTGGGTGAAGCCTTATTTGCCTGTATGACTTTAGTGTCAATTAATTCCTGAATCTTGTCCTTCAGAGTGCGACACTCATCAATAGTATGACCCTTCATGCCTGAGTGATAGGTACTGTGAGCATGTAATTTTTACCCCACCAAAAATATTCCTACAAAACAAATAAATATATTATTCCTATTTATTTTAAGATTTTTTTTAGAATTTTTGGTAATTATTTGAAATTATTTGCATTTAGTTGCATTTTTTTCATTTTTAAATCATAGAAATATAACAAAAATATTTAAATCCTCATCATATAGCATTATTAGTTTTTAATTGAATCTAAACCTGATTACATAATTTAATTATATTATTAAAAGAAAATTGCAAAAATTGCTTGTTTTGACATTTTTGGTTTTAGTGTTAAAATTAGCAATTTTTCTTTTAATAATTTAAGATTGACTAATTATGTAAATAATACAAATAGGTAGTTAGTTTAAATTTACAATTTAAGATAATTTAGTACTTAATTTAGTATTTAATTAAAACAATTAGATTTTAAAAGTTACTTAAACAAAATGGGTTTTAATGAACCTTGGTCGGACAGGGCCAATCTGAACCAGCCCAATCCCCAAATACACGGTCTAAAATCACCCAAACCCAATACCTAAACCGGTCCAGTCCCCCGCCTAACCAAACGACACCGTTTTGGGGCCAGTCAATCCTGGTCGTTGATCTTCAATAGATCCAACGGCTCGGAACTCCCCAGTCATTTTATATTTAAGTGTCCTAGAACCCCCCCTTACCCCTCATTTCTGTCTCCCCCACTCTCTCACATCTCTCTCTCTCTATAAACCTCACCTCAACCCTAGCCACCTCTCCACCCTACGCCCTGAACTGCCGCTAGAATTCGCCTACGGCGGCGGAGACACCAAAAACCACCCTTGTCCACTCCTCTCACTCTTCCTAGCCTTATCCCACTAATCAAACCCCCCAAAACACCATTAAAACCAGTAGATCTAAGACCATAAACCCTAGCTTCGCTCTGAGCCGCCGCCGAAAAATGCCTACGGTGGCGGCGACACCCCAAAGCCACCCAAACTTACCCCATACACTCCCCTGCACTTACTAAAACTCACCATGCCAACTAATCACCCAAAAACCCAACCAAAAGTAGCAGATCTAATATCTAAAAACTCAGAAACCCTAGCACTGTCACCGGAAATCGCCTACAACAACGGCAGAACCCTAAGCCTACCCAAAACCTTACCCTACAACCACCACACCCCCTAGAACCCTATTCTACCCATAAATCCCGAAAATACCCCATTGAAAACCCTAGATCTTAAATCTGGGTTTCCTAAACCTTAAATCTACTCCCCCCCCTTTTTGCTTCCACCTAGTTCGTATAATAATCCTCGTGACAATATCTCCCATCAGGGATCTCAGATTCCAGATGGATGTATTGGCATGAGGGTTTTTAACGGCTAGATTTCCCTTTTCCCAAAACTGTTCTTAGGTATATTTTCTGTTTTTCTTTATTTTCTATTATTACGTGTTTTATCATTATTATATTTTGTGTTTATTTTTAGTTGTTACTATTTTTACTTATTGTGTGTTATTTTATTTAAATTAATTAAATAGACTTAGTTAGGTTAAAGTAAATCAGTATTTGGGTAATTTGTCTGAGTAGTTTTAGGAATGGGGCTTCACTGAAGTGACCCATTCAACTTGGCTCAAAATTTGGGCATGTGTGATAGACAGGCCCATAGCTTTGGTAAATCTTAAGAATCCAAGGTCTTTAGACTAAGAGTCACATGACTCAAGACCAGAACCGGTCTGGTTCTGAGGCAATTCCAAGGCCCTAAAATGTATTTTGGAATTTAAATTTGAAAATCTTTCAAATATTTCTGGAAAAGGGACAACTGTCCCAAGCTGAGTAGAAAAGGATAAGGATAGATCCCAAATATCCAGAAATTGGACAGTTGTCCATTTTCTGTGATAAGAAGGTACCAGAAATTAGACAGCTGTCCATTTTTCTGTTGGGAAAAGATGTCCTTTCCCTGATTTTTAGGGAACGCTGGCATATTTCTTTTGTACTTGACCCTTATCCCTTTCACTCCCTCACTCTATATAAACACTCACATTTTCTTCATTAGAGATGGACCTACACAGATATAGATACACGAAAACACATGTTCATCACACAGAAAATTTCCTAGAAAAGATTGAGTCTGCACTGCGTTAAGCATTTTCACTTCATTTCCAAAAAAGAAAAACTTCTGGAAAGCTAGCCTTGATATTTCTGAAACAAAAAATACATTCATTTCCTGTTTTAAAATCCTGCTATTTTTCCCTACTTTATTGGGTTATCAAGTTTGAGTTGAGAACTTTGGTTTTCTGCTTGGTTCATTGCTGCTGTTTTACTCAATTTTTCAGAGACATATTTTCTTTATCTGTTTGTTTTCTTGCTGCTATCAAGGTACTATTCTAAACAATGTAAAGGTTTAATCTTGTTGTTATCATGACTATGATTTTTGATTGTCACGACCCCAAATCCTAAACCGGTCGTGATGGCGCCTATCGTGGAACTAGGCTAGCCGATAATCACACAATTACAGTTTCTTTCCAAAATCCCAACCATTTTAATCATTTCATAAACGTATATAGAATTACTAAATCCATTAGGCAAAATAAACAGCTAAACAGTCTAAACCATTCCCAAAATCCGGAGTCAACATGTCATGAGTATCTAAGGGATATACCAAAAGTCTACGATTATAATACAAAACCTCCGAAAGTATAACTAGGTACAACATAAGAAGGAAAAACAGAGATGCTGCGGACGCTGAACAATTACCTCTATGTCCCGAACTCCGACTCCGCACGAAATAAATGGCTAACGCTCGATATCAGCACCTGTATCTGCACACAGGGGTGCAGGGAGTAATGTGAGTACGCCAACTCAGTAGTAATGAAAATAAATCAAGTCTAAGCGGCAAGAAACACATAAAAATCAAATCATCAGTTCACAATATGCACAACCTTTCTTTTCGACAATATATACATATATGTATGGAATCAACATGCCTTAAAACCCAACTTCAGTAAAATCCTTTGAAAAATGTGTTTTTCAAAGATTTCAGAAATAAAATACCTGAAGAATTTAGTGTAAAAGAAATAAGTCATAAATAGCCCCTCGGGCAGAACATGAATCATAAATCGCCCCTCGGGCAGAACATCACTCAACACCTCACAGTCACTCAGTATCAGCCCTTGGGCAACCTCACTGTCACTCATGCCTTCCCATCACTCGTCACTCGGCACTCATCACTCGCACTCAATAGGTACCTGGGCTCACTGGGGGTATGTACAGACTCCAGAGGGGATCCTTCATCCCAAGCGCTAATATCAAGCCACCTCGTAGCGTATCATTCCTCACAATCAGGCCCTCGGCCTCACTCAGTCAGAAACTCTCAAAAGCCCCTCGGGCGTAACAGCAGAACAAGGTACTCGGCCCAAAAGCATCATTTTATATCTCAAAACAGTGTAAATAAGGTTGAGTTTTGAAACAGTTAAGCACAATATGATTGAGTGTAGATCATAAATCAACAGTGAGGAAATAGCAGTAAAAAGCCCACAACGGGTCTAAACAAGTCGGCACGAGGTCCCAAACATGGCTTATAGCCCAAATATATCAATAGTTTTATAACACAATTCAACATATGGTTTAGAGAAAAAATATGCAACCCAATAGTTGCCGCAGAGAGGACCAAGTCCAATCCAAAAATTAGTGCGCGCCATATACTCGTCATCCGACATGTGCGCCATTCTAAAAACAGTGAGAAATATGAAGTCCAGGGTTTCATACCCTCAGGACAAGATTTATAGCCATTACTTACCTCTACCGGGCCACAATACTAGTCTGGGATGCTCTTGCCCCTCAAACCGGCTCCCGATTTCTCCGAATCTAACCAAAACCAGATTAACATCATCAATATACGCTAAAGGATCAAAACCCAATTGAAAACTATCAATTTATACAAAATTCTCAAAATTCGGCCAAACCCGAGCCCCAGGCCCACATCTCGGAATTCTATAAAATTTACATCACTAGAATCCTCATCCTCCCACGATTCTACACATACCAAGAACACCACAATCGGACCATAACTGCCCGCTCAAATCACCAAAAGAATTTTCCAAACTTCCTCCCATTTTCCCCAACTTTTCTACTTTGAATTCCTAAAATTTCAAGCCTAATCCATCACAAAATAAATAGAAACGAGGTTTTATCCGGGAAACTTACCTCCACTGAAGACCTTCGAATTCCCCCTTCAGTTTGCTCTCAAACCAGCTGAACCCGCATGAAAAAATGGAAGAAATGACCAAAATTTCGCGGAGGCACCTATTTATATTTTCTGTCCAGTTAATCCGCACCTGCGGTCCCAGGTGCACACCTGCGAAATCCCACTAATAGTCCAAACTTCGCGCCTGCAAGTCCTTTTCTGCACCTGCGGCTTCGCAGGTGCGACCCATGCCTCGCACCTGCGGATTCCTCCTGCCTGGCCTCTTTTTGCACCTGCAGCCATCGCACATGCGGCTCTCCGTGCAGCCATACCAGTAATTTCACACCAACAGCTATTTTGCTGCAATTTCCTAAGTCCAAACCTCCCTTAACGATCCGAAATCAATCCAGAGCCCCTCGGGGCCCCAATCAAACATACCAACACACCCCATAGCATCCTTCAAACTTAGTCGAGCCTTCGAAACACCAAAAACAACACAAAACACCAAAATTACATCAAATTCAAGCCTATGAACTTTGAAACTTCTAAATTTCGCTAGTGATGCCGAAACCAACCAAGACACATCCGATTGACCTAAAAATTTGCATGCATATCCAAAATGACATTACGAACCTGTTCCAACTTCCGAAATTCCATTCTGACCCCGATAGCCTATTTTCCACTGCTGACCGGAAATCGCCAAAAACTAACTTTCGCCAATTCGAGCTTAATTCTACACGGACATCAAAGATTCATTCTTAACACACTCCTAAGTACAAAATCACCTAACGAAGCTATCCGAGCCATAAAATCTGCATTCCGAGCCATCAACTTTTAAGCTAATTTAAGATACGAAGTGTCTCAGTTCTCACCACGACCACTCTGAACCCAAACCAACCGACCCAACACAACATAAACAGGCTAAGCAGTATATGATAAATCGGAAATGGGGGAAACAGGGCTAATCTCACGGAACGACCGGTCGGGTCGTTACATCCTCCCCCTCTTAAACAAACGTTCGTCCTCAAACGGGTCTAGAAACATACTTAGAGTCTCGAATAAGTGAGGATATTTGCTCCGCATCTCCCGCTCGGTCTCCCAGGTGGCATCTTCCACCGGCTACCCTCTCCACTGAACCTTCACTGAAGCTATATCCTTAGATCCCAGCTTTCTTACCTGACGACCCAAAATAGCCATTGGCTCTACCTCATATGACATATCACCCTCGAGCTGAACCGTGATGAAGTCCAAAATATGAGACGGGTCACCAACATACTTCCGGAGCATCGACACATGGAACACCGGATGAATACTCGATAAGCTGGGAGGCAAGGCAAGTCTATAAGACACCTCCCCAATCCTCTAAAGCACCTCAAATGACCCAATGAACCTGGGACTTAGCTTTCCCCTCCTCCCGAACCTCATAACACCCTTCATGGGTGACACCTTCAGCAGCACTTTCTCCCCAACCATGAAAGACACATCTCGGAAATTCCGGTCCGCATAACTCTTCTGCCTAGACTGCACCGTGCGAAGCCGCACCTGAATCAACTTCACCTTATCCAACGCATCCTAAACCAGGTTTGTGCCCAATAGCCTAGCCTCGCCCAGCTCGAACCAACCAACCGGAGATCTGCACCTCTTACCATATAAAGCCTCATACGGAGCCATCTGGATACTCGACTGATAACTATTATTATATGCGAACTCCGCGAGAGGCAGAAACAAGTCCCATGAACCCCCAAAATTAATGACGCATGCACGCAACATATCCTCAAAAATCTGAATAGTACGCTCCGACTGCCCGTCGGTCTGAGGATGAAACGTTGTGCTCAACTCGACCTGAGTACCTAACTCCCTCTACACATACCTCCAAAACTGAGATGTGAATTGAGTACCTCTGTCAGAAATGATAGAAATTGGAACCCCATGCAATCGGACAATCTCCCTGATATGAATCTCAGCTAACCGCTCCAAAGGATAAGTAGTACCAACAGGAATGAAGTGCGCGAACTTGGTCAGCCGATCCATAATAACCCATGTAGCATCAAACCTCCTCAAAATCCGTGGGAGTCCAACAACAAAGTCCATGGTGATCCGCTCCCACTTCTACTCTGGAATATCTAATCTCTGAAGCAATCCACCTGGTCTCTAGTGCTCATGCTTTACCTGATGACAGTTGAGACACTGAGCTACTAACTCCACAATATCCCTCTTCATCCGCCTCCACCAATAATATTGTCTCAAATCCCTATACATCTTTGGGGCACCTAGATGGATGGAATACCACGAACTATGGGCCCCAGCTAGAATCAAATCTTGAAGTCCATCCACATTGGGAACGCAAACCCGGCCCTGAATCATCATGACTCCATCATCACCAATAACCACATCCCTGGCATCACCGCGACGGACCCTGTTCTGAAGAACGAGCAAGTGTGGATCATCATACTGGCATGCTCTAATCTGGTCATAAAGAGAAGACCTGGAGGCTACACAAGCCAATACCCGCGGGGGCTCTGATAGATCCAATCTCACCAACTGACCCGCTAAAGCCTGAACATCAAGGGATAATGGTCGCTCTGCTACTGGAAGGTAGGCTAGACTCCCCAAACTCTCTGCTCTGCAACTCAGGGCATCGTCCACTACATTGGCCTTCCCCGGATGATATAGAATAGTGAGGTCATAATCCTTGAGAAGCTCCAACCACCTCCTCTGATGCAAAATTGATCCTTCTGCTTAAGCAGATGCTGCAAACTACGGTGATCAGTGAAAATCTCACAATGCACTTCGTACAAATAATGATGCCAAATCTTCAAGGCGTGGACAATAGCTGCTAGCTCAAGATCGTGCACTGGATAATTCTTCTCGTGCACCTTCAACTGTCTAGACGCATAGGCAATCACCCTACCATCCTGCATCAAAACCGCTCCAAGGCCAACTCTCGAGGCATCACAGTAAACTGTATAAGAACCTGAACCCTTAGGCAAAATCAATACCGGAGTTGTAGTAAAAGCTTACTTGAGATTCTGAAATCTCTCCTCACTCTCCTCAGTTCACCTGAACTGAGCACCCTTCTGGGTCAGTCTGGTCATAGGTGCTGCAATAGATGAAAATCCCTCTACAAAGTGGCGATAGTACCTTGCCAAACTAAGGAAACTGCGAATCTCGGTAGCTGATGACGGTCTAGGCCAGATCTGCACCGCCTCTATCTTCTTCGGATCAACCTGAATACTCTCACTGGACACCACGTGCCCCAAGAACGCTACTGAATCAAGCGATAACTCATACTTCGAGAATTTCGCATACAATCTCTTCTCACTCAAGGTCTGAAGCACAACTCTCAAATGCTACTCATGATCCTCCCGAGATCGGGAATACACCAAGATCTCGTCAATAAACACGATGATGAAAGAGTCCAGATAAGGCCGGAATAAAATGTTCATCAAGTGCATAAAGGCTGATGGGGCATTGGTCAGCCCGAAAGACATAACCAGAAACTCATAATGACCATATCTAGTCCTGAAAGCAGTCTTCGGAATGTCTGGCCCCCGAATCTTCAACTGATGATAGCCGAAATGCAAGTCAATTTTTGAAAACACCCTGGCACCCTGCAGCTGATCAAACAAGTCATCTATACGAGGCAAGGGATACCGGTTCTTCACCGTAACCCTGTTCAGCTGCCGATAGTCAATAAACATACGCATAGACCCATCCTTCTTCTTCACAAACAACACTGGTGCACCCCAAGGTGACACACTAGGCCGAATGAAACCCTTATCTAGGAGTTCCTGAAGCTGCTCCTTTAATTCCTTTAGCTCCGCTGGGTCCATACGATAAGGTGGAATAGATATAGGCTGAGCGCCTGGCACCAGGTCAATACCAAAATCAATGTCCCTGTCAGGTGGCATGCTTGGAAGGTCTGCAGGAAACATGTCCGGAAAGTCACGTACCACAGGAACCAAATCAATAGCAGGAGTCTCACCACTGACATCCCTCACAAAATCCAGATAAGATAAACACCCCTTCCCAACCATGCGCTGGACCTTCAGGTAGGAAATCACCCTGCTAGGCATATACTCAGAAGAACCTCTCCACTCGACCCTCGGACATCCTAGCATAGCTAAGTTCACGGTCTTAGTGTGACAATCAAGAACAACATGACATGGAAATAACCAGTCCATGCCCAATATCGCATCAAAATCGCTGAGCAACAATAGGTCCACTCGGGTTTCCAGACCCCCAATAGATATCACACACGATCGATACACACGGTCCACAACAACAGTATCGCCTACCGGAGTCGACACATGAACAAATGTAACAAAAGATTCACGGGGCATATCCAGAAAATGGCAAAATATGAAGAAACATAGGAATATGTAGAACCAGGGTCAAATAAATCCAAAGCATCTCGGCGACAGACTGAGACAATACCTGCAATCACTACATCGGAGGCCATAGCATCTGGCCTGGCTGGAAATGCATACATACGGGCCTGACCTCCACCTGCTCGACCTCCCCCTCTAGGGAGATCTTTAGCTGACTGACTACCACCCTGGCTGCCTGGGCAGGTGGTAAAGTAACTGGAGCTGAAGTCGAGGGCTGGCCCCTTTGCTGAGAAGAACCACCAGGACGATGTGGACACTACCTCCACATGTGCCCAAACTCGCTGCACTCAAAGCAGCTCCCTGGAGCTGGAGACGAGGACTGATAGAAACCCCTGGCACCAAAATGGCCACTAGAAGACTCATGCATAGAGGAACTCTAAACTGGTGCTGCTCGAGATGCACTCTGTGCTGGGAGGGCACCGAATGAAGAACGGCCTGGCTGAGAACCGTGAGGACCATGCCACGAAGATGCACCACTATAGGCTAGGCGAACTTATTGAGAAGGCCTGAATGAACGACTTCTACCATGCTGAAAATGCCCCCTGGAAGGAGCACCACTAGAACCGCCTGATCCACAAGGCCGATTGGCCTCCCTCTCCTCCCGCTCCTAGCAGCGAACCGACTCAATATCTCGAGCAATATCAACAACCTGCTCGAATGTAGCATCTGATACTCTCTCCCGGGTCATGAAAAGGTGGAGCTGATAAGTGAGGACATCCACGAACCTCCTAATCCTCTCCCTATCAATAGGGACCAACTCGGTGGCATGACGAGCCAACTCCAAAAACCGCATCTCATACTGCATCACTGATAGCTCCCCCTTACGCAGCTGCTCAAAAAGCATGCGCTACTCCTCCCTGTGAGACTGGGGTACATACTTCTCCAAAAAGATAGTGGAGAACTGTTTCCAGGTGAGGGGTGCTGAACCAATAGGCCTATGCCTCTCAAAAGACTCCCACCAAGTGAAAGCAGCACCAGAAAACTGAAAAGTAGCAAATGAGACCCCACTAGTCTCCAAAATCCCAGCAGTACGCAGTATCCTCTAACACTTATCCAGAAAACCCTGGGCATCCTCGCCCTCAGCACCACTGAATGTCGAAGGTTGTAGTCTACTAAACCTCTCCAGTCTACGCTGCTCATCCTCTGGCATAGTCAGAACCACGAAGTCCCGAACTGGAGCAACTGGCTGGGCTGGAACTGCCCCCGGTGTCTGATGGCCCTGAGTAAGCTGCTCAGGTGTCTGGGCAACTGGAGTCTGACTGCCTCCCCCGTCCTGAGAAATAGCGGCAAATTCCTGAACAAGGGTGGTACACATAGTCAAGATCTGAGCCAAGGTCTCCTGAAGACCCGGAATAACAATAGGCACTGTCGGTGCCTGAGCCTGTCCCGTTGGAGTATCTGCGGCGGGAATCTGATCTTGAACAGTAGGGGATCAACTGGTACTGCCCTGGCTGCTGCACGGGCTGGCCCCTACCTCTACCACGGCCTCGACCGCGGCCTCGATGATCTAGCTATTGGCTGATCACCCTAATAGGTAGTGCTAGTCCTCACTATCTATAAGAGAAGGAAACAACAGAAGTTTAGATTTCCAAAATCAACAAAATGGCACGACATAATTCAAGAAAATGAGATTGTTCCTAAGGGTTCCGCAGCCTCTCGAAGATAAGTACAAACGTCTCCATATCGATCCGCAAGACTCTACTAAACTTGCTCATGATCGTTGAGTCCTATGTAACATATGCTCTGATACCAATTTGTCACGACCCCAAATCCTAAACCGGCCATGATGACGCCTATCGTGGAACTAGGCTAGCCGATAATTACATAATTACAGTTTCTTTCCAAAATCCCAACCATTTTTAACATTTCATAAAAATATATAGAATTACTAAATCCATTAGGAAAAATAAACAGCTAAACAGTCTAAACAATCCCCAAAATCTGGAGTCAACATGTCATGACATCTAAGGGATATACCAAAAAGTCTACTATTATAATACAAAACCTCCGAACGAATAACTAGGTACAACATTAGAAGGGAAAACAGAGATGCTGCGGACACTGAACAGCTACCTCTATGTCCCGAACTCCGGCTCCGCACGGAATAAATGGCCAACGTTTGGTATCAGCACCTTTATCTGCACACAGGGGTGCAGGGAGTAATGTGAGTACGCCAACTCAGTAGTAATGAAAATAAATCAAGTCTAAGCGGCAAGAAACACATAAAAATCAAATCATCAGTTCACAATATGCACAACCTTTCTTTTCGACAATATATACATATATGTATGGAATCAACATGGCTTAAAATCCAACTTTAGTAAAATCCTTTGAAAAATGTGTTTTTCAAAGATTTCAGAAATAAAATACCTAAAGAATTTAGTGTAAAAAGAAATAAGTCATAAATAGCCCCTTGGGCAGAACATGAATCATAAATCGCCCCTCTGGAAGAACATCACTCAGAACCTTACAGTCACTCAGTAACATCCACTCGGGCAACCTTATTGTCACTCATGCCTCCCAATCACTCGTCACTCGGCACTCAGAACTTGCACTCAGTACGTACATGCACTCACTAGGGGTGTGTACGGACTCCGGAGGGGCTCCTTCAGCCCAAGCGCTAATATCAAGACACCTCGTGGCGTATCATTCCTCACAATTAGGCCCTCGGCCTCACTCAGTCAGAAACTCTCAAAAGCCCCTCGGGCGTAACAGTAGAACGGGGTACTCGACCCAAAAGCATCATTTTATATCTCAAAATAGTGTAAATAAGGTTGAGTTTCAAAAACAGTTAAGCACAATATGACTGAATGTAAATCGTAAATCAACAGTGAGGAAATAGCAGTAAAAAGCCCCCAAGGGGTCTAAACAAGTCGGCACGAGGCCCCAAACATGGCTTATAGCCCAAATATATCAATAGTTTTAGAAAACAATTTAACATATGGTTTAGAGTAAAAATATGCCACTCAATAGTTGTCGCGGAGAGGACCAAGTCCAATACAAAAATCAGTGCGTGCCACATACTCGTCATCTGACATGTGCGCCATTCTAAAAACAGTGAGAAATATGAAGTCTGGGGTTTCATACCCTCAGGGCAAGATTTATAGCCATTACTTAACTCTACCGGGCCACAATACTACTCCGCGATGCTCTTGCCCCTCAAATCGGCTCCCGATTGCTCCGAATCTAACCAAAACCAGATTAACATCATCAATATACGCTAAAGGAACAAAACCCAATCGAAAACTATCAGTTTATACAAAATTCTCGAAATTTGGACAAACCCAAGCCCGGGGACCACGTCTCGAAATTTTATAAAATTTACATCACTAGAATCCTCATCCTCCCATGATTCTACACATACCAAGAACACCACAATCGGACCACAACTGCCCGCTCAAATCACCAAAAGATTTTCCAAACTTCCTCCCATTTTTCCCAACTTTTCTACTTTGAATTCCTCAATTTCAAGCCTAATCCGTCACAAAATAACATAGAAACGAGTTTTTAATCTAGGATACTTACCTCAACTGAAGACCTTCGAATTCCCCCTTCAATTTGCTCTCAAACCAGCTTAACCCACATGAAACAATGGAAGAAATGACCAAAATATCGCGGAGGCACCTATTTATATTTTCTGTCCAGTTAATTCGCACCTGCGGACCACTTTCCACACCTGTGGTCCCAGGTGCGCACCTACGAAATCCCACTAACAGTCCAAACTTCGCACCTGTGAGTCCTTTTCCGCACATGCGGCTTCGCAGGTGCGACCCATGCCTCGCACCTACGGATTCCTCCTGCCTGGCCTCTTTTCGCACCAACACAAGGTTCTTCGCCCCTGCAGCTCCCCGTGCGGCCACACCAGTAATTTCACACCAGCAGCTATTTTGCTGTAATTTCCTAAGTCCAAACCTCCGCTAACCATCCGAAATTATTCCTGAGCCCCTCGTGGCCCCAACCATACATACCAACACACCCCATAGCATCATTCAAACTTAGTCGAGCCTTCGAAACACCAAAAACAACACAAAACATAAAAATTACATCAAATTCAAGCCTATGAACTTTGAAACTTCTAAATTTCGCCAATGATGCCGAAACCAACCAAAACACATCAGATTGACCTGAAAATTTGCACGCATATCCAAAATGACATTACGAACTTGTTCCAACTTCTGGAATTCCATTCCGACCCCGATAGCCTATTTTCCACTGCCGACTGGAAATCGCCAAAAACTAATGTTCGCCAATTCAAGCCAAATTCTACACCAGACATCAAAGCTTCATTCCGAATACACTCCTAAGTCCCAAATCACCTAACGGAGTTATCTGAACCATAAAATTGGCATTCTAAGGTCATTTACCATTAAGTCAACTCCAAGTTGACTTATCAACTTTTAAGCTAATTTAAGAGACTAAGTGTCTCAGTTCCCACCACGACCACTCCGAACCCAAACCAGCCGACCTAACACAACATAAACAGGCTAAGCAGTATATGATAAAGCAAAAATGGGGAAAAAGAAGCTAATCTCACGGAACGACCGGCCGGGTCGTTACGTTGATGTTTATCAAAAGTTTATGTTTTGTTTAAATATGGTCTTGTGTATGATTTAAATTACCGCATGAATCATGTGGGTTAAAGTTGTTTAGTTGGAAATTATGTGTGAACCCATGTAGAATTAGTCGTTTACATTGTTTATTCCATTTAAATTATATAGCATTATGTTAAAGCCTTCTGAAAATCGCAAAAAGTCTGATTAAGCTTCATGTATTCATGTTAGAAAGATTTTATCCAGAAGATCTATACGCTTGTATGTAATAGAATAAGTAAAAAAAATAGTATTTTCTTTTAAGAAACTTGTTAGAGTAGTAATAGGTAGATTTGGTTATCATTAACGAATTAATCTCATTATTTAGTTAATAAGTTAGTCATTTCTATATCTTTCTTGTATAATGAGTTGGTTTGATATATTAATAGCTCTATTATTTTGGTTAAAGCAATTTAACATAGTAATTCAAATTCGTTAGCTCTTTGGATTATGAAAAAACTGAGTTTTGAGCAAACTGAACAGTAACCATGGTACATAAGCCCAAATCAATTGGGTCTATGGTATTATACTCTAGGTTTTCTGCGAATAAATCAAGTTGACAATTCGATTAAATGAATTTACTCTTTAAAGTTTTGAATACACAATGTTTTTTAATTTTTAAACTTATCAGTTTAACATAGTGTTAATACAAGAAGTAGACTTAGGAAATCAGTAGAAAATTATCAATTCAAACCGGATTTTTTTATTTACTTTACTCGCGTCCCAAACCCCCTTAGCATTCTATTTTAAAAGATAGACGAAATATAAGTAAAATTCTATAACTGATATTGCAAATTTTAATTTCAAATCTGTTTAAAGGAATATGCATTGCGCCAGAGTCATTTAGACTCAGTCAGGCCCAAGTTCTTTTCGAATTAAATTCATAGTTGATCCAAATAATGGACGATACGCGTCATGGGACAAAGTTCATTTGGACTCAACTTTTATCAGGACCAAAGCCCTCTTAAACATAGATCCCTCGGACAGTTAATACATAAGCTGCCCAACTAAATTGAATAAGTGTATCACATAGTATTGAACATTCACACCTAGTTACACGACATAGGGCATTTAGCTTAGAAACTTAAGTATACTTATAATCGAACTAATTATTATAATTATGTAAACGCACACGTGACATAGTTGTGATGCCAAAAACAAGTCGAGGGACACGTTCGAGTGACCATGGTTAAACATTTTTAGTAAAATAAAACGCCTTAATCAAACACTCGTAGAAATGCTTTTAGGCACGGTTTTTTAAACTACTATCGTGATTGCGTACCTGTTCGTGTGACGTGATCCTGATTTTAAAATAAATTCAAGGTACGCGTTCGCGCGACTTTGACCAAAATCTTTCTTAAATAAACTAAGTGTTGTGAATTGTGTATACTTACGAGTGACATGATTCTTGACATGCCAAACTAAACGAGTATATGTACGCGTAACTCGTCTTAAGATAATTCTTTAAATATGAATAATCGAGTAATTGGAAGCGGTAAAAGCTAAATATACATAGGTCCTAAAATGAGTAATTAGATAAAATAATCCAAGTATGAATCACTAAGCGACCGTGCTAAAACCACGGAACTGGGGAGTGCCTAACACCTTAACCTGGGTTAACAGAATTCCTTACCCGGTCTTCTGGTTTCACAGACTTTTAACTGAGTCAATCTTCCTCGATTTGGGATTTAAAATAAATGGTGACTCGGAACACCGTCAATACACAATTCCTAGTGGCGACTATGAAATTAAATAAAATAATCCCAAATTCGAATAATGTCACTTAAATTTGAAAACTCCCTATATCCCCCTTTTGGGAAAAAGGAGGTGCGACAGCTCTTGCGACTCCGCTGGGGAATGGAACCTAGAATCTCTGGTTCAGGGTTCAAGAATTCAAGCTTGTTAATATGATTTTTACTTGGCTTTATTAAATTATTGATATTACTGTATTTATGGGCTTAATTTGTTAATTTCCACTCATTTACCATTTTGATATAATTTGGACTATATTAAACTGTCTTCTTACGCCTCCTTTCTGAGTCTTCTAAAAAATGGTGCACACATTCGTGTGGCCTGCTTTTCTGTTAGAAGTCGTACCAAATAGAACGAGGATGGATCACCCACTAGGCCGGGTAGACTTTCGTGCTCCCGATACGTCGCTCCCGCTTTGGCTCAATTTGTCCACTTGGGTAAGCCATGTCTAGAACAAATCCCCAGGTTCAAACCTAGAATAACATAGCCTCATGTCGGATCCCTAGTAGGAATATTTGTTTGCATCACATGCATTTGACTTAGGGGACTCAACATAGGGTTGGGTCCGTCTAGGCAGGTGTACCCGAAATAAAAGACCATCCTGATGCATCTTACCTGCTACATGTACAATTATTTCTCTCGGCTTGTTTGTTGACCGGTTAAGAAAATAAAAACAACAAAAAAATCAAGAGTGAGGTAGGATAGAAAATTCACCCGGTTCTAAAAACCCCGGTATTTGAAAATGCCTCGTAACTCTGCCCAAAGTTTTTGATAAAAAGAAAAAAAGAAATGTATCATGTTTTTCAATTATGTCAAAGCTGACTGAACTACGTGGGTCTAATTCTCACCGGATGTCAGATACGTAGGCAAACCTCATCGGTGTCGACCCCAATTCTTCCAACCAAATAATAAATGAAGGAGCCTATTGGTCAAAAGAGTAAAACCGACCCAGCTTCGGTTAAGTCTTGCACCGTTTTGCTGGAATAGCCTTAGAACACCTTATATTGTTGAAGGTCTATTTTTGCAAAAAACAGACATATATGTCAATAAGGCATCACTTTTCCCATAAAAGTGCCTTACGTCAGCCTCAAAACTTTATCCGAAAGTGGGAAGGGGCTACTATTGCAAAAATGGCCATTTTGGTCGATGTTGCACAAATAGCCACCTGTAGGTGATTTTTCTCTAAAAATTAAAAGCTAGTTCTTGAAAAAAGAGTCTATTGGTCTGTCTTTCAAACTAGAGTCAACCTTAACCCTACCCGCTCACAGGTACAGAATGAATACCGTCCAGAATCCACCACTAATTGTCGTAGAGCAAGCTCCACTACAACTTCAAATGTGGTGGTATGATTTGGATAAAGAGGGTCAGGACTAGGTAGTTGAACATCTGGGTGCTCTCACGAATATCATGAAATTCAAGCCCCGGAAGGATCTAATCAAGGCTCTGGTGAATTTTTGGGATCCCGTCCGCAATGTCTTCCGCTTCTCAGACTTCGGGATCACTCCCACCTTGGAGGAAACAACTTGGTATACAGGTTTTGGCCAGGGCTTGAGAAATCAACAACTTATATTCCTGAGGCCTATTTCGGTGCGCTGTTTCTTCGATATCATGACCATCAGTAAGCAAATAAGAAAGAACCATGTGAGCGAGGGCTACTTCTCATTATACTTCCTATACTCTAGGTACGGGCACCCATAGGGGTTTGAAACGCATGAAAGGGTTGAACAACAAACAAAGCAAAGATACTTGAAAAATTTATCGTCGTTTTTCCTTTATAGTGGCTTTTCTGGGTGTCATGGTCTTCCCAAATAAAAAAGAGACAGTTGATATCTGTATGGCTAGAATTGTGCAAGTCCTAACTTCCAAGGAAGATCACACACTTGCTCCACTAATATTTTCGGATATCTATCGGGCATTGACACGGTGTAAGTAGGGGGCGACATTCTTCGAAGGTTGCAATATCCTTTTACAAATGTGGATAATTTAACACATTCGCCATCATCCAAAGTTTATGAACTACGGCCCAAGCAAGAGCAACTTCATTGGAAGCTATGAAGAAAGAATAAAAGATTACAACTCTCTAGAAGGGGTTGAAGCTTGGATCGTCCACTTGAGAACTTTAAAGGCAAATCAGATTGAGTCGACTTTGGGATGGCTCCCGGTGAGGGAAGTCATACATATGACAACCACAAAGAATTATTTGCTATTGATGGGCTTGAGAAGTGTCCAACCATATGCACCACAAAGGGTTCTGAGACAATTGGGAAGATATCAAGTAGTGCATGAGGATGAACCTAAGTATCCAAGATATTGAGATACACACCGAGGCCCCACTTCCCGAGTCTTTAATCTAACAAATCTGGAATGTTGTCGATACTTGAAAGAGGATACTCAAGTACCTGATCTTGCAAGAGGTGAAGTATATTCGGGTTATGTCACATGGTTTGGAAAAAGGAATTGCATTAATGAGGAACCAGAGCCCGAGCCAGAAAGGCCCGCCAAAAGGCCTCACATTCAACCTTTCGATGACAAAGTCCAAGAACGGTTGACCTGGGGAGAAAAAAAAAAGAAATATAACGCCACTATCCATGCCTTGGAGGAAAAGTTGAGAAACCTCGCATTTGAATATGACTTACAGGCGCAGGTAGCCGAAGGTGAAAAGAGAAAATTGACCGAGAGAACGAGAAGCTCCGAGCCCAACTCCGGAGCATGAGGATAGCTGCCGAAACGCCTGTAAGAAGCGAGAGAGATGAAAAATTCATCAACAACCTAAGAATAAAGGTCCACGACTATGCAGCTGACTTGATAAAGACCAAAAAGGATTTGCTATATGCCCAAACAAAACTAGCTAAGGGAGCAGAAGAACATGCCCACCATTTGAGACAGAAATATGGCGAAGAAATAATAGTTCTAAAGGAAAAACTGTTTACACTTGGGAATGAAATGGTCCAGTAAACCAAAGATTTTAAGATAGAAAAAGAGCATTGGTACATACTAATCTTCCAACTAAAAGAAAGCGTGCAATAGCTACAGGACCAAAACGATACCAGCGCACAAGTGTTGGAAGCCTGGGCACAGCAAATTGGGCATCTTCTTCAAGAGAAATGAGTTATCAGAACCAGGATTAAGGAAATAGTTGATTATGTCATGATGAAATGTAACGAGTGTGAAGACATGACTAGGTCCATGTTTTTCGCCTCTATGATGACCTTCGTCCACCAAGTAATGGATGACTTAGACCGGCTTCAAGAAGACATTGCACGAAGGCTAGTGCAAAGACCAGTTAATGCCCCGCAGGCTCCAAGAAGACCAGTAAAGGCTCTCATGTACTTTTGACTTTCCAGTTTTCGAGTCTGTATTTTATTGCTTTCTAGAGTTTTATTCAAAATTGTTTTGTCGTTTATTTTGAGTCTGTATTATTTTTCCTTTATAGTCATCAGTACTTCAATTCCCTGTAATAAAAAAACAAAAAAAAACAAAAAAAAAAGATATCTTTTTAATGAAATGAAAAAATATTCTTTGTTAATCCATACTTATTCCATGAACTACGTAATGATCTGATTCATGCGGCGTCATGATACGTAGCCAATCCACATAAGATTCGATCATAGACATAAAAAGAGAGAAATAAATTAAGAAAGTAAAAGGGAGATCACAAAGCTGGGATGAAACACACAGCCGTCACAAAACATTTAGAAAAACGTTTAACTGCTTAGGTGCATTGCATCCCCCAATATGCGATTCCCTATGTGTTAAATGTCTCAAACTAACGGGTTTGTTGTGTATGCTTTAAAGAACATGTTCTATTTTTAGGTGGTTGGTTTTGTGGTGGTAATCTGGTTTCACACCCTTATTTCATGAGATCTAAAGGAAGTATCGTCATTGCCTCAGAAAGTCACCTACCCATCATTGAGCCCGAAGATAGTCCGGCATCGGCTATCCCATAGCCAGAGTCAACAATTGCTGAGGAAAATAGGAGGCGACGATGCCGCATGCTAGAAATGTGGGACGCATGGTCCAATGACAGGGAGCCACCCACTACTATCCCTGGATTCCCTGAATTGATCCCTAGGACGGGAGGAAGTACCAATGTCCCTATCCCAGTAACTAACCCATTCATTACATTTGGGTACCCTACCATGTCAACCAACTTCACTGGTATGCCTTCTGATTTTTTCCCCTAGGCACCATCTTCAGGAATATTATCTACCGTGTTCACAGCACCACCAGCCTCGACTATGGCACAACCAAAACTGCCTCGACAAAGCTTTGAACCATCAACTTTCACTTTCCAAGCTCCCCAATTCCAATTAGACTCGAGTCACCCCAAATTCCTATCCTCAACACCCACAATTTAAGTCTCCCATAGAACATAAGAGAACCGTGAGGAATCCTGAACAAGAGGAGATAGAACGAAAAATGAAAAACATCGAGCAAAGCCTCAAGAATATGCAGGGTCTGAGTGGCCAAAAGAGCGTGTCATATGTTGATCTGTGCATGTTCTCTCACGTGCATTTGCCTGCTGGTTTTAAAACGCCAAAGTTCGAAAGATATGATGGGCATGGAGACCCGATTTCTCACTTAAAGCGATATTGTAACCATCTAAGGGGTGCTGGTGAAAAAGAGGAGTTGGTAATGGCCTATTTTGGAGGGAGCCTCACCGAAATTGCTTCTGAGTGGTACATGGACCAAGACATCTCCCATCGGCACATATGGGATGACCTGGCTCGATATTTTCTAGGACAATTCCAATACAATGTTGATATAGAGCCGGACAGGAATTCTATAACCAACCTCAAAAAAGAAAGCCTCAAAAAGCTTCCGAGAATACGCTATCAAATGGTGTGAACAAGCGGCCAGGGTAAAACCCCCGATGAATGAGGCCGAGATGGTCAGGGTCTTCTTACAGGCCCAAGAGGCCAATTATTTCCAAAACATAATGTCTGCCATGGGAAAACCATTCACGGAGACCATAAAAATTGGAGAAATGGTAGAAAATGTCCTGAAAACAGGCTGCATCTTAAGTCAATCAGCTTTAAGAGCCATTTCCCAAGCCATCCAGAGCGGCTAGGGAGGTTTAGAAAGCCGTAAGAAGAAAGAATAAAGAGCCATGATGGCTTCAAGCTTAAGAAACTCTCGTCGACCCCGAGATTACTCTGATCCGCCTTCCAAGACCCCGCTGTCGCGCCCCCTTTTTCTCGCAAAATCGGGTCCGAAATTCATTTGGGGCAACTCCCTTCCTTTTGGGAGAGGGGTATGGAAAGTGAAGAGTCTCCACCTAATGGATTCATAGTGCGTTAGGGCACCTAATGCAAATAACTCATGAAAACTGGTCTACGTTACCAGAGATTGGGTAAGGGTTTGAAATTACCTTGAGGGGAAGGTGTTAGGCACCCCTCGAGGTCCACAACAGTGGGTCCCGGCCAAACTTACTTAGTAAATTAGTCATTTAAAAGATAATCAGTCTAAGCACACATATGCAAGCAAGACGAAAAGATTTTGAAAGGTAAGCAGTCTGAGCACACATATTTAAACAAGATAAATGAGTCCTAAGTTATTTAGCCTATAGGATCATATACGTACAATGCCCGGTAATCTTTCCTCAACTATAGGGGGTTACACGTGACATTAGCGCACAGGTCATCATATCCTTTTTTCTACCTAATTACCCTCCCCTTAGAGGTTATAAGCGATTTTAATTTAGACGGACTCTAAGCGTGCATTACCCGTCCCTTCCTGGTGGTCCCGTAGGTGCTTAGGACCTCTAAATTTTAGGTAGTTCTAGACTCTCATAAGGTATTTAAAAGGGAAAATCTAAATGACAAGCAAGAACAAATAACACATTCACGTAAGGAACAATCAAAGGCTCACTTTTACCTCCTCAAGTATGCAGACAATAGCACATCTCAAACAGTAGGATTTCAGACATTTCAAAGTCCTAAAACAGGATATCTATGTGAGCATGAAAACAGAACGTATGCAATATCTACTAAATCTAGGTAGTGGAGACCTAATTAGTTTGCCTACTGATTTTTAGGACTTGCTGAATCTGGGCAATTGATAAATAATTAAATAAAGCATAATTTTACCACTTTTATAAGGCCCTAATTACCTATAGGCTTTCCTAAGCGTGTTTCAGGGATACCCTATAACATGCTGTCTAAAAATACAAACAGAATTCTGGAAATTGACTAAAGGAGAGAAAACAATTTGATTTTTAATATGTCCTATAAACATGCTTGTCTAGATGTTGCTGGCTGCTTCTAAGCATCCTTATAGATAGGACGGTTACTGATTTAGGTGATGTAGACATGGTTTAAACCGAATGAAACACAGTACTAAAGAAGGATTTCTAATGCACATAAAGAATGGATATTTTATTAAGCAAAATTACAGCAGTAACTTAATAACATGATTTCTAGGTGATCATGATTATGTAGAAACAGAATTTCGTGATAGTGAAGTATTGGGCTATAACATGTTTTCTAATATACAAAACCAGTAAATGTAATTTTCCCAAAGCAGGGTTTCTAAGGTAAATAACACCATAGTCCTACAACATGATCTCTAATGCAAATAAGCATAGTATAAACCTAAAGCATGATTTCTACCCAAATTCCCCACAAAAGTCATATAAGAATCCCTACCCTTTTACTAATTTCCCCAATATCTGTTTACAAAGATAAATATTACAAACCAGAATTGAATGAGTTACATAAATATAAGCTATACTATAGGGAGCCTGCATATAGGCCCAAAGAAAACCTGGAGAACCCAGTTCTTCAAAATCTCAGATACCAAGAGTCTCATAGCCAATAAGGTGTCCTGGTGTGTCAAAGTTCCCTAAGGAACTCAGGGATCCCGGGCAATGATCGCACTAAGATCCTTTGAATAGGGAAGTGATTATGTGCAGTGTGGAAAAGGCCAGCCCCAGTATGCCAGAGTTCGGAGGAATCTCAGGGATTCCTAGGCAGTACACACATTGGAGGGGCAGAACTTAAGAATCTAAGAGTAGAAGTGAGAGTGTTGGACATAGTTTTGAAAGAACTTGTTAAATAAAGTGTAGAGATAACACTTTTTAGGAGTGAAAAGATTTTCAGGAATAGAAATAATTTTAGGAAAAAAGCCAAGAATGAAAAATAGTTTTTTAAAATCAATTCTAAAAGAACAAAGATTCAACATACAACCACACAAACTCAGAGTGCTCGGACTCACAACCACTTTTGACAAATAGGGGGTCAAGGGGTTGGGAACATAGAGAGCTTCACATCAGAAGCACATGAACAGATTCAGGAACTTAACAAGTCAATCATGGTAAAAGGTAATTAAAACATAGAGACAGAGTGTGGGAATAGTCATGTTTAAGACAGGGGTGCATTAGTCATACCAATCAGGATCAATCAAATACATTAGGAGTCTAAGAAACTAACATGAGCATACTAGTCGAGGGTACTAAACAAGAACTGAACAAACATGCAAACAAAACAAATGAGATCTAGGCATGCTCGATTACACACTGGAAATGGAGAGAGTAAAACTTAAACATATTGGGTAAAGCAGTAAACAGGAAGACAATCAAGTGCATAGCCAATTAACCAGTGCAAGAATAGGCATGGATTTACATAAAGGAACATATAAAGCTGAAATTCAGAATTGAACTAGAGACATACCAGTTAAGGAAACAAAGTGCAGAATGTAAAGCAAGTAGACTTTCACTGTCTAGCCTTGGCTTTCAGCCGGCTAGACCAATGGTTGGCACAGGTAGCAGAGAAAGAAGAGAGAATTCGAGAGTGTGTGTGTGTGTGTTTTGAACTACTGTTCGTGTCCTTTAAAGAAACCAGAATGAGAGTTTATATAGTATTCACCATAGAAGACAATAAGGCAAGAGAAATTAAAGTTCACAACTAAGGCAAGCAAATACAATCGGCCAGTTAATTGGGGGCTAAACTTGATCAAATAATTCAACAGAATCCAGAAAACATCCCCTAGATTGGGGAGAATCAATTAACAGCTCAATTAGGGGTTTAGTAAGGTAAATAAATCAATCAAAGACCGTCTAGAAGCAATTAAACCCCATAAATCAGATTAATAAACTAATTAAGGCAAGTATTACCATTAGGAGTCACAAATAAAGAATAGGTAAAATCACAGAGAAATATCAATTTCAACAGAAAAATGTGATTTCAACCCTAATAAAATCAGTCAATCTCTTTTAATTGACAGAGATAAAAAATAATGGGCAAATATTGAAATAATTAGTGAAAAAGCAGAACCCTAGGGTTTAGAACATAGACGGTCAAGAAAACGAAGAGTAATGAGATCAAACACTCAAACTTCCTTTAGAAAAGTTTTGCAAAAACGCAAAAAAAAAAAGAGAAACCCTAGTTTAAGAACATTAAAATCGATTAATAATAAGGAAAAACAGAAGGTTTTCAAAGAAAAATACCAGATAAACTTAAAATCGTCTCAGATCTACAAGGATCTGAATAGACTCAAGTATAAAGAGATTAGGGTTTTGAAATAAATGGAGCGAGGTGAGAAAAAATCCAGTTAAGAACCGGATTTTCAAGCCATAATCATAAAGATAACAATACTCACAAACATAGCAATGAACACAAGGCAGGTTCATCAAAAATGAAAATTTTAGGTCGACTCTGAGTTGAGTCTTTTGAGATTCCTTCAAACCACGAAGAAATCGAACAACCACAAGAGGTAAGAGGCCGACGGGGGGGCCTGAATCACAGAGAAATCCCATGGAACGAGGTGTTTTCTAGTGACAGCGGCTAGGGTTAGGGGAGAGCTTGAGAGAGAATGAAGGAGGGAAGGGATTTGGGGGCGGCAAAATTTGACGAGTGAATAGGGTTTGGGGGTTGGGAGGTAATTAAAAAAGGAAATGGATCCTGGACCGTTGATGTTCTGAGATCAACGGCCAGGATTCCATTTGGGGTTTGGGAGGGTTTAAGAATTGGGTTTGGGCTATGATTTAAATTGGACTAGGGGTAATAATATGGGCTAAGGTCCGAAATTAAACCAAATTAAAAGAGGCTACTTGTTAAATACTTATTTAATTGATAATATAATTTGTAAAAATAGTTAATAAATGATAAAAAATAATTTTTATGCATAAAATTGATTTGAAATAATTACCTAATATTATAAAAATACAAAAGGTCATTTTATTGTGAGATAAGGTAATTATGCACTTGTGGGCTATTACTGCAAAGTTATTACAATTATAACTCAAAAATATAAATGTGGCTATTTGTGCAATAATTTAAGCTTAATATAAATATAGGCAACAAAAAATTAAACCAAGAAATGTTATAAAGTCATTTGTGATGCAATTTGTAATTATTTATGCGAATAAAATACTGGGATAAATTAATTAAAAATTCCTAAAAATGTAGAAATTATGGAAAAATATCAATTGATACTAATGCATAGTTTTGAAGGTATATATATGCATTTAAAAAATATTATAGGGAAAAATTGGGTATCAACAGCTGCCCCTCTTTACTCGGGAAGGATGAAAGAGTTGTCGGGTAAAGATATGATGGCCAATTTTGACCGAGCGAGACGTTTTGAGAGACGTAGGCCGCACTCTGATTTTTGAGCTGCCTACATATCCCTGGTTTTACAGGAATTAGGCCGTGTGTAGTTCTAGATTCATTGGCGGAGTATACCGATGAAGTTATCACAAGAATGGCCACAAGGTTTTGAATGGGTGAAATGGTTACGGTGAGCGGTCAGGTTTGAAACAGTGTGAAGGAAATGGAGCGGGATTGATCTCGTTGTGGTAATGGTTGCTCATTGAATCACCTGCAAGTAAGATGCTACAAGCGTGTATTTGTGAGGAAATTTTAAATGATGCAGATTCCCTTCGGACCATGATAATTATCTTTGGACGGTTGAGGATGACGTCCTTAGACCATGACGTCTTGGGCCATAAATTATTTAATGAAGGATTCGCATACCATGAAATGATGTTTCTTGGGCCATGAAAATGGTGCCTCCGAACCATGACGCCTTTGAATAATGATATGCAACTTTGAGAGATCCTCAGGCCATGGCATGGTGTCTTTCGGCTATGAGGATTATGCCTTTAGACTATGACGCCTTTGGACAAGTTGGTGATATTTCAGCCCATGATATGCGATATCATGATGTTAAGGGCAACAATACAAGGCTTAGTCTTGTGAGTTTGAGGGCAGAGCTTAGCCCGAAAGAAGAGCAAAATAGATAGTGTCAGGGAGACAGCGCTTAATCTCGGCAAAAATTCAAGTATGGAGGTAGGGCTTAGCCTCATGCAGATGAAGACAGAGCTTAGTCTCATGAAAGATTCGGGACAGGTCTTAGTCCCAGGCAAATGAAGGCAGAGCTTAGCCTTATGCAAGTATGGAGGCAGGGCTTAGCCTCATGCAGATGGAGACAGAGCTTAGTCTCATACAAGATTCGGGACAAGGCTTAGTCCCATGCAAATGAAGGCAGAGCTTAGCCTTATGCAAGTATGGAGGCAGGGCTTAGCCTCATGAAGATGGATACAGAGCTTAGTCTCATGCAAGAATATAATAAAGAGCAAACGATATCAGAGTTTCCTTAGCCGGTAGTAGATTTTAGTATCGTGGTTGTTATGAATATTGTGACTTTGGGGAGTGTATATTCTGTGTTCCTGCAACAAGGAAAAATTGGGAGTTCTGTAAAAAGGGGAGGTCGGTTTGTGCCTCCGTCGGCTCGCTTGCTTGGTTTGAAGATCCTTTTCAAATCATTGAGGGTAGCGTTCGCTAAACAGAGTTATTTCAAAAGGCAAGCATGCGTAGTTTTCAAAGTCATAGTAAAAAAATATGTTTTGGGAAGTTATTTAGATGAACCAATGACTGTGACACGATCCGAGACATTGCGACTTCTCTTGTTGTGGAATTTTGAGGGTCTTTCTCAAAATTCTTCCCCAGTTAGATGGACAAACATTTCTGACTGTTGTATACGCTACGATCGGCTGAACTTGCTTCGGAATTTTGAGGGTCCTCCTCAGAATTCTGCCCCAATTTCTGATTGTAGGGGGAAACGGAGATTTTTATTGAATTGTGACTGAACCAACAGGGTTGCCTACGTATCCCCTCTTAAACAGGAATCAGGTCGAGCATAGTTCAATTTACATTATTTGCGGAAACATAAATAATTACACATAGTATCTCTTGACTGCATCTGAATTGATTGGTTTTGGCCAGACTTCTCCGTCCATTTCTACGAGTATGAGGGCTCCTCCCGTCAATAATTTGTGAACCATGTAAGGACCTTTCCAGTTGGGAGAGAATTTCCCTTTTGCCTCATCCTGATGAGGAAATATCTTCTTCAACACCAGCTGCCCCGGCGTGAATTGTCTTGGCTTGACCCTTTTGTTAAAAGCTATGGACATTCTGTTCTGATAAAGCTGACTGCGACATACTGAGTTCATCCTTTTTTTGATCTATGAGGGATAGCTGCTCATAACGGTTCCTTATCCATTCTGCATCACTGAGCTCAGCTTCATGTATGGTCCTCAAAGAAAGAATCTCCAATTCGGCAGGGATAACAGCTTCAATATCGTAAACCAGTAAGTAGGGAGTTGCCCCAGTTGATGTGCGGATTGTGTTACGGTATCCCAGCAACGCAAATGGTAGCTTCCCGTGCCATTGTTTGTGATTTTCTACCATCTTTCTCAGTATCTTCTTGATATTTTTGTTGGTAGATTCTACAGCACCATTCATCTTATCTATAGGCTGTGGAATTCTTGTGCTTGATTTTGAATATCTCACACATGTCTTTCAATAGATCACTGTTGAGATTGGTGGCATTGTCAGTGATGATGGACTCCGAAACTCCGAATCGGCAAACAATTCGGTCGCGGACAAAATCTGCCACGACTTTCTTAGTCACTGCCTTATAAGATGTTGCTTCGACCCATTTGGTGAAGTAATAAATAGCTGCCAAGATGAACCGATGCCCATTTGAGGCGGTGGGCTCGATTGGACCAATGACATCCATTCCCCATGCGACGAATGTCCAAGGTGAGCTTGTTGCATTGAGCTCATTTGGAGAACTCTTATTGTGACGACCCAAAGGGTCATCACCTATTTTATTACCTATTCCGTACTTCTGAGGCTTTGAAAACCTCATTTGTAGTTTCCTCGACTTGCGTGCGCAGTCCGGGCGCGTAGCCGGACAGCTTAAATATGAAATTTTGTGAAAAATGATAAGACCTGATATTAAAATGAATAAATTTGACTACGGTCAACATTTTAGGTAAACAGACCCGGACTCGTGATTTGACGGTCCTGGAGGGACCGTAGGAAAATATGGGACTTGGGCGTATGCCCGGAATCGTATTCCGAGGTCCCAAGCCCGAGAAATTAATTTTTGAGTAAAAATTATTTTCTGGAAATATTTAAGGAAATTAAAAATGAAATCTGATTAAAAATGATGGTATCGGGCCCGTATTTTGGTTCCGGCGCCCGGTACTAAGGGTGGCAGGTTGGTCGAGCCCGACCCGGGACTGACCCGGGCCCGCGGGCTATACGGGCTAGCGGGCTAAACGGGCCGGCCATGGGGGGTCCGGGCTTGGGGGGCTTTAGGCCCGTGGGGGGCCGGTTCTAAGGTTTGGACCCGTGAGCCCGGGCCCTTTTAGCCCGCCCCGGCAGGCGAGCCTGGGCCGGGCCAAGCGGGCCCAACGGTAAAAATTAAAAAAAAATGGCCAACGGCCAGATTTTTAAAATCTAGCCGTTGGAGCCTCAAAAGAGCCGTTTGGCATGTTTAAAAATTAGCCATTTGTCCCCCAAACTTTGTTTTAACCCCAAACATTTTATAATTACACTTTTTTCCTTTTCTCAACTATAAATACCCCCTCATTCTTTTATTTTTACTCACAAAAGGATCAATCTCTCTCTAATTTTCTTCTACTATTGCTTACTTTATTAT
>ML318871.1:0-30412 GCA_005239505.1 Nicotiana paniculata
TCCTATATTACTTGTCGACCACGTACACTTGCGTGTGCATTGGGAAATCAACCAACAGTTATGGAAGCATGGTATCGCCCCCAGGTGGATCAGTCTAATAATTTTAGATGTTCCCAGATGATACATCATCCCTGGTGATTACGTAAGAAGTTTCAAGTTATCAGTGGTAGATTTTAGATCAATATTAAGGTGAATCAATAATGGAGGATAAAAGTTACAAAGTATGAGATGAGATTAGTCCATCAGTCTTAAGGATAAGCAACGAGAGTAACCTGGAGTTTGGTAGCAGACCTCAGTAATGATAAATCGAAGTAAGAGTTATGGTATGTATGACCTAACTAGATGCAGTAAAGTCATACGGATGGATAAACGGATCTGTGAAATAAGGTATAACAATATTCGTAAGTTCGACAAAGTACCGAGCGAAGAACTTCAGTATACCTATAGATGCCTAGAAGGATTTTTTATCAAGCCCTCTATATGTTTGCAAAGTAAGGCCTAGAGATTGGCTAAAAGCTGGAAGAAAAAGGATAGAAGAGTCGCATAGGCGCACTTACAAGGCCAGTATCGTACGGGTTGCATGATAGAAGGTAGCAATAGTTGCGAGATTGGAAGAATTCCTACTACAAGTCGTGGTGTGAAAAGGAGGCCTAAAGGGGGAATGCCCTGGCCTTTGGATTTATTCATAGAACAGTTGTCTAGATGGCAAGAAGAGTACTAAAGTATTCAGAAGACATAGGTTATGAAAATCATAAGTGCATCAGTCAACATTCGAGGACAAATGTTCCAAAGGGGGGAATGATGTTACACCCTATGTTTTCTTACGTGAAAGTACGCCATAAGTAAATTGATGAAAGCTCGGAAATGAGATGTTACATCCCGCATTTTTGTACGTTAAAGTTTCGTCGTAAGTTAATCGACATAAGTTCAAGAATGAGATTGTTTTGAGATTTTAAGCATTATATAATTTCAAACAAGTGATAAGTAAATTCGTGAAAGTGAGAGGGTAAGTGAATCAAAGAAAATAAGTGTCGTCGAAGTTTGACAATTTGGGATAAAATACGGTCTGAGCTATAATACTCGGTATTTATGGACTAGTGCCATATAAGGTACTACATGACTATGATAGTAAGGTGTATAAGGTATGTTAAAAGTGAGTAGTATTTAAATAAGTTGAGGTAATTCTTAATTATATGGGTAATTGATTAATTATTGGGTAATAAGAGATTACCTAGTTAATTAAGAAATTGTTGGGTGATTAATTAAAGAATTGGATAAGACTAAACCCTCCCCCACGTGGCAGCAAGACACTCTAAGATTTGTGACTCTTAAGTCATTATATTATGTGGCAATATTAGGGATTAAGGATTATGTGGTTAAGCCACCACATGAAGTGGGGCCCATACCAATCCAAATATAAGACCCTTCTAAATTAGAGACGTGAGATTTGGCATTCTTAAGAACATATAGCCATTTAAAGAGAGATTTGGCATCTTAAGAGAGATACATATATCAATTTCAAACCAGATTTCATGGCATCGTAAGAACGTGAGATTTGGCAATTAAAAGGGAGTACGGTGCAATCTTTCTTAAGAATATCATACGGATTGTTCCCTATTTTGATCTCGCCGTTACATGTTTCGTCGCAATTAACGTGTGTTAGTGGGACTGTCAAGAGAATCGACTCAGGTATGTTAAGGCTATCCCTTCTTTCTTTTTGGCATGATCCATACGATACAAACGAAACGAGCAAATGCGCAACTTTCATAAATGACTCTACTCATAGAAATACTAGAGGTTCATATGTTCTTGATTCCTCATATGTATTAATATGATATCGTCTCTTTATGGGTCTCAAAAAATACGTAAGTTGATAAAGTTTATTTCATGATATTAATTAAAGGCATAATGGTCTTATGAAATTCCGAGAGATTTTATTGACGTACTTCCCATGCATTGCATTCATTTACATTGACCCATGACCAGATGACGTTATATACGCGTATATATGTATATTATATGTATATGGGATATGGGAAAAGGTTACGGCGTTATATATGCATCACCACCTGATCAGATGGTATACGTTGATGATTTGCCCACAGCGGCCGAGATGATATGATGGGATGCCCTCAGAGGCTTGATAATGTTATGAACACATGTACCTATGCACGACATGACATTCATAAGCATATGCATGACACTATAAGTATTTCATGACTTACAGAGTTATCCAGACTTACAGGTTGAGTCATTTACTCCATGTTTCTTCCATGTCTTTTATATACTTATTTATGTGCCTTACATACTCGGTACATTATTCGCACCGACGTCCTTTTCTTGGAGACATTGCATTCATGCATGCAGGTATAGACAATCAGTTTGACGAGCCCTCATAGTAGACGAGATCAGTATTCAATTAAGGATCAGTAAGACTCCACCTCATTTGGAGTGCAACCGAGTCTATGAGTCTTCCTGTCAGAATTTTCTATAGACTTATGGGTAGGGCGGTACCCTATCCCATTTGATGTCAAATACTTTTAGAGGCTTTGTAGACAGATGCTCATTTTGTATAGTATGTCAGAGGCCTTGACGGCCCATGTGTATTTATATTTTAATAAAGATGGTTCATTTGTACAGTGCTTTCCCACTTATAGTTATACATTACGAGTTATGGCCATGTTGGCCCAGTTACCAATGATAGTATGATAAGAAAGATACGTTTTGTTGGTACTCGGTTAAGTAAGGTACTGGGTTCCCGTCGCGGCCCATCGGTTTTGGTCCTGACAGTTGGACTCATAATTGAATGGGTTGTCGGATTTTGTGAGTTTTGTCGGGTTCCAAGGCGCAGGCCCGGGTTTGACTTTTTGGTCAATTTTAGAATTTTGATTAAAGATTCGACCTTTCAATTGAGTTTGTTTCATTTGGAATTATTTGATGTATTTGAGTTTCTTTTGGCTAGTTTCGAGTCGTTCGGAGGTCGGTACATGCGGGATGGCATTTTTGGAGCATCGTTTGGCTTATTAGGTATTGGATTTGGATTCTTCAAGGTAAGTAACACTTCTAAACTTGGTGCTGAGGGTATGAAACCCTGAATTACGTGTTATGTGTTCGGTGTTGAGATGACGCACATGCTAGGTGATGGACGTGTGGGCGTGCACCGTGTGAATTGCGACTCTGTTATTCCTGTGGTACTGTGTAGTTACCTGATCTTATTTATAACTATGAAATCTCTACGTATTTGAGCTAATAAGTTGTGATCCATGTTAGAAACCATGTCTAGGCTACATATTTATTCTATTGGGACCCACTGAGGTCATATTGTTGTTGAATTATTTTTTTAAACTGCAATTTCATACTCAGTCATGTCCATTCACTTCATATCATATCTCAGTCTTTATTGCTATTTATTGACACATCATATCATCATTTTGGGCTAGTTTCATGGCATTGTGAGCCCAAGAGACTGGATTTTGATGACTGAGTGAGGCCGAGGGCCTGAATGTAAGTGATATTATGGGATCGAGCTGCATGTCACAACATATTTTATTTGTTAATGATTGGAGCGGGTTGCACGCCGCAACATGTTTTACTGATTTATGACATGATTACCTTGTTATAGCGCTTGGGCTGAAGGAGCCCCTCCGGATTCTGTACACACACCCAGTGAGCGTATATATGTGTGGATCGGGTTGCATGCCGCAACGGGCCTTATGGCTATATATATATGGATCGGGTTGCACCCACAAAGGGCCTTATGGATATATATATATGTGTGTGTGTATATACGGGCCTTATGGCTATCTATATGTGGATCGGGTTGCACGCGTGCAACGGGCCTTATGGCTATATGTGGATCGGTCTGCACGCCGCAACATGTATTGTATAGTGGTGAATGACTGAATGTGCGGAGTATTGAGCATAATGAGTGGAAAGTGTGAGACGGTGAGATTGAGTACTCTGAGAGTGTAAGTACATGAGTTCATCTCTGAGATACATTGCATTGACATGCACACATGATCTACAAGCATAGAGATGTATTTTCCTCATGTTGTACGGTATCACGTCATTCATGACTTCTCACACATATTAACAGATAGACATAGAGATGTATTTTTACTCTTGCTATCTGGAAAAAGGAAACATCTTAGGATTTTTAGGAGAAATCACAATTTCAAACTTACTCATATTTTTGGCGATTTAGGTAAAAGATTTGGTTTTCACTGGTATACTTGAAAAACGGGCCTATTTTTTGGAACTGTGAACGAGCTGAGCATTTTATCTCTAAGTTACTTTTTTTATTACTTTATTATGTTATTATGAACTGTTGTTGGCTATTGTGTTAGGTTCCAGCTCGTCGCTACTTTCAACCTAAGGTTAGGTTTGTTACTTATTGAGTACATGGGGTCGATTGTACTTATACTACACTTTTACACCTTGCGTGCAAACGTTGGATATTGATGATGCTGTGATCGACGGGGGCTAGAATTACAGACGTACCTGCGTTCCGGTTGTAGCTGCCTTTTGTTCATGGTAGCCTTGGATTTATAAAATCTGTTTATATATATTTCGAACAGATGATGTATTTGTTTCATATCAGCTTTGTAAATTCTAATCTTAGAAGCTCATGATTTGTACTACCAGTCCTTGAAAAATGTATAGGATTTAGATATTTTCTTTAACTTAATTGTCTTATTAAATTTCATTAGAACTGGATAGTTGTTAATTGACTTACCTAACGGGTTGGGTTAGGTGTCATCACGACTAGTTGAATTTTGGGTCGTAACAAATGGCTTCATACTGCTTTGTTGAATCCTGCAAGCATGTGTCATGTTTTCAATAATGAATAAGAGAAGTGTAGTTACAGAGATGACACCATTTTCCAATTCGAACAAAACCATCATTTTCCTGCACAGATAAAACTGTATTATCATGTAACACAAAATTACACCAAATTCAAATTTTAACATGAGTTAAATACGAAATTCAATTCATGTATACTTTGAAAACGATGCTCCCAATTCAATAAGAAGCAAACTGAATATTGATATGGCATACGGAAATGCCAAGGATCCCATTGGCTCAACCAAATTGATTAAAGATTATCGGCTCTTTATACTTCTATCATGAAATGGGTTATAATTTGAGTTGGTTAAAGACTCGTGCTGATAACGTGTTAAGAAACTTAGCTCAAAGTAATAATATAAAACAAGAAAATAGACAATAATGTAGGGAGCAAGAGAGGAGAGATTCATATTTCTTCCATGTATTCAAGCGTATTACAAAATAACTTCTCATACTCTATTTATAATACTACATTGAGATATACCAAAAGAATTTCATAAATATGTCATTAAGCATTTGAGATTATGAAGGAAGATCATGGAGAGAATATGGAGGTATGAGAGTTACCACCATAAATATTGGAGTAGTAAAAGTTATGGAGATAATGAATAAGAGTAATGTGTATTATTCAATTAGGAGTTATGGACATCCACCGTAATCGTGTTTCCTAATGAAAATTAAATAATACGTGGCCAGGCACCCGGGCAGTAGCAAACCCGAATTTGACCCGAACGTTGGAGACCCGACTTGAAGACTGGATCAATTTCTGACCCTTCATTCTAAAAGTCTATGAGCTAGACGCCCTTCTCTCTCGCGCACACGAACAAAATCATCTCCAACACAGTGCAGTCATCGCAAACGCTACATTCTTCTACCCTCCGCTTCTCACCTGAACAACGTCCTCTATTTGAATCATGAGTAATATTTTCTATTAATCCTAATCCCCATTTGGATGTTACTGATGCCGATGAAAAAATGAGCTAAATGTTGTCGCTTTTTTACAGGTTTAGGGAAGAAGATAAGAATAGGATTTGATGGTATCAGCTTACCTCTCAGCATTAATTTGAAATCATTTTCGCTTCCTAGATTTCCTGTGTAAAATTAGAAATTAGAAATTTTGCTCTTTTCTAATTCAGGATTTGGAAGAATCAATCGGTTTATTACGAGAGCAGCTGGCCAAAGGAACGAATCGAAGCTTTCCAGTGGAAATGATGCACTTAAGGTATCAATTTTTATGATATTGCTGTTTCAGAGGGCAGAGTTAAACAATTTGTTGTGTATATGATGAACCAGAAACACTGTTAGTACGATTTGATGCTTCGGGCCGTCTCATGCTATTTTGCTTAAAATCAGATATATATGTAATATCTTATCTGTCCCATTTTACTTGACGGGGTTTGACTAGGCATGGAGTTAAAAAGTTAATTTGACTTGTATATTGTAATAGTGGTAGTGGAAGAGAATATTACGTGATAATTGAAAAGTAGTTCTATCACTAAAACATCTCATTAAATTTTAAAAACTGAATAGTTAAATGAATTTGAATGTTACTTCATCAAAGAAGAAAAAGAAGAATCTGAATAATTGACAGTTGGGAATATAAATGCCACGTTTCCTTTTAGTGGCGTTGGGAAATGGAAAAGTGCTAAAGAAAATTGAAATGGAAGAAGCGCCAAAATAGCTTCAACATGAAGCAGGTTCATAGGAGCTATGGAATTTGCTCCAATCCCTTTTCATCAAAAAAAGAAAAAAGAAAAAAAAGAAGAATTGGATTCAATCTTTCTATCTGCCACCATATTAATATTTGAGTTTAGGCAATTACACCTGATTAATGCTACATACAGTACAACATATTGTTTGTTGCGAGTGATATTGTCAATGTTTCTCAAGTGACAAGAACCAAATACTTCGTGCCGTTGATAGGAGAGAAGTGCTTATGTTGATCTTTTCCATGTTGTGACAACATGGTACATTTGTAGCTTATATCTTCGATCATGCTTTTCTTACCTTGTAAAATGACGTGCTATTTCCTATTTAAGAGGATACTGAACAATCCAATGAGTTTGTGTAGAGGAACTTCCTTCAGTCAGTTTCTCTTACTATTTAGACCTGGTTCTAAAGTAGAGTTGTTCGATAGTGTCCATCTAAAGTTTTGAACAGGAGGGACTACCTCCCAATATAGCTTATTTTAGAGGAACCTTTGAAATGCTAAAGCATATTTCACGGGTTTTTACTGAACCTGTCACCAATACCTTTCAAGGTCTATGTAGTCAGCGTTCCCCACTGTAACAGCTACTGCATTTCCAAGCTAGTGTCCATAAATCTATGACTGACCACGTAGCTCACTTCTTAAGCTTCAATATGAAGCATCTGCTCTGGAGCATCTTGAATACGTTCAGTACTCCACCTGAAACAGAAGAAGCTTAATTTTTGCTATTTCACATGTATTCATTTTCTCTCAGTTGTATGAGGAGAATTACACGTTTCGAGAATGTTTTAAAATCTTACACTTTGAAGGTGGAGTTTGGAAATGAATCAAACTCTTCTGCTCGTGTATCCTCTATAAATGCAACCTCAGATGGTATTTTTTAATTCTCAATTCTAATATTAAGCTAAAGGTTAGACCTAGAGGTTTTGTATTATAGACCAATCCTATTCAACTAGCACTAGTAGGCAGCATATGGGAAGACACACTACACCAATAAACACAAAACTATGTTCTTTCCTTTCTTCTGGTTGGTTCTATCACAAGCATGAAGTTGGCTAGCATTGTCCTTATTTCCCGTCCCATATATTAATACGATTTGTCTTACCAATTAGGCTTCTTTATTCCAATACTACAACAACAGGTAGGCCTCAGTCTCAAACAAATTGGGGAGGATGACAGTTGTTGTCTTGCCAACAATGCTCTGTTATTCCAATAAGGAAGAACAAAGATGCGTAGCTGGAGATACTCAAAGGTCTCATGGAAGCCCCCCTTTGCATCTATGGTATTCCAATATATTTGCATTTTCCTGAGGGAGCTTTTTGCCTGTTGGAGGAGTGCTATATAATTGAACCTCTCATAAACTTTATTTTAATTTAACTATTGGCACAAAACCATTGGAAAATGATGTGCCCCAGAATTGCTGCCATATACCTGAATTTGCTTTTGACTATGTGCCAATATATACTTTATGCCTTGTGCCAGCTATATTATCTTTGAGGGGAGCAATTGCTCATCTACAAGGATGTCAATTGCATACACTGTTTGAAGTTGGTTGTGCTTACTTTGGCAAATGGAGGACAAGACAAACACTTATAGCCTGTTTGGCCAAGCTGGAGAAATCAGCTTATTTTGAGAAGTGCTTTTTTCAAAGTGCTTTTGGAAAAAGTACTTTTGGAGGTATAACACCAACAAAGAGATGAAGCTCTTGCTTCTAGCTCATGAGATGGATACAATGTTTCAAAGTAGCTAGCCTTATGTTCATTTGATTATCCTTTCCTAGAAGAATTCTTTGCTTACGCAAGTGGCAGCTATAGTGGTGTTCTGTTAAGTCGATTAACATTCGCATCCGATGCTTTATAAAAGCTCATGGAATAATATTCAGCTGATCAAAAAATTATATTATTTATTTTGCAGCATGGCCTGGATGGAGTTGGATCTGCTGGCTTGAAGTCTTTCAGAGCACTTGCAGTCATTGGTGCTGGAGTCTCTGGGCTCCTTAGTTTTGCAACAATTGCTTATTCTGATGAGGCGGAGCATGGACTAGAGTGTCCCACCTATCCCTGGCCTCACGAAGGCATTCTCAGTTCTTATGACCATGCTTCGTAAGTACTTAAGTGTTGCTACATGATTGTTAAAGCTTCTTAGTTTATATTCCCTTTTTATTGGTAAAGATCTGGGTGATTAAATTTTTCACGCAGTTGTTATATGCCGTACGCAAATATTTGCCCACAGACAAAGGTGATTCAGCCTTTTTCTTACAGCATTTTCCCGTGTATCAGAATTGGTGTAGATGTAGTTGGTGTTTTTGCTCTGTAGCCTGATTTTTAAGTCTCTTACCATAGAGAATATATATCAATTTTCTGCTTTTCCAGAGCTAATTTGTACACTAAGTTTCAAATGAGATGGAAATCCAATGAGCTTGTGTGCCTCCATTTTTGATACAGTATCCGTCGAGGTCACCAGGTTTACCAGCAAGTGTGCGCATCTTGCCACTCGATGTCTCTAATTTCTTATCGTGATCTTGTTGGTGTCGCATACACTGAGGAAGAGACCAAGGCTATGGCAGCAGAAATTGAGGTGGTTGATGGGCCTAATGACGAAGGTGAGATGTTTAACCGCCCTGGGAAGCTGAGTGATCGTTTCCCTCAGCCTTACGCAAATGAAGCAGCTGCAAGGTTTGCTAATGGAGGAGCCTATCCTCCTGATCTAAGTCTAATTACTAAGGTACTGTTTGTCTTCTAAAGTTTGACAAACATTTCATATGCGTTGCCTGATTTACTTCCAATTTTCAGGCTCGTCATAATGGTCAAAACTATGTTTTTGCTCTTCTAACTGGCTACCGCGACCCTCCTGCTGGCGTCTCGGTAATTCCTCTGCCTCAGACTGCTTTTCTTTGTGATTGTTTCTCTTTTGTTTAGAGTAGAGGAACCAGTAAATTAAACTAATAATAAAAAAAGAAAGATGAAGTGCATCTGAAGATGTTGCAAGGAGATATCTGTCAATTTCTAATATAGTTGGTTGACACTGCGTTGTGACTGTCCTTTGATACCAGTTTGTCATAATTCTTCCATTTGGTAAGACTCATTTTGCTGCTCATCTCTCATTGTAGATTCGAGAAGGACTTCACTATAATCCTTACTTCCCTGGTGGAGCTATAGCAATGCCTAAAATGCTTAACGATGGTGCTGTTGAGTATGAGGATGGCACCCCTGCAACAGAGGCACAGGTAATATATCCTTTTTTCCTTTGCTTCCCCTTTATATATTGAACCATTGTTGCGGAAGTTAAAGTGCTGACACTGCACAGATGGGAAAAGATGTCGTGTCATTCTTGTCATGGGCTGCTGAGCCAGAAATGGAAGAGAGAAAGCTGGTAAGCTGCAATGAATTCTCCTTTTTCCTTATCCTGCATTTATGTCAATCCCGATTCTATTAGTTTGCGGGCATCCTTTTGTACTAAAGTTCTTCCAAAAGTGTCTATATGTGCTTGTATGCCGCCTGAAGCCTGAAGGAATTAAACTTGCTTAGCAAATCCCACTTATTACCAAGTTTAGTGTTTTACTATCACATTCTGAGTAGCTGATTTGTGTGCATGTTGACCCCATGTTGGATCCTCACTGTCAGTTGATCACCATTATACATTTTTATTCCTACAGATGGGCTTCAAATGGATATTTGTTTTATCACTCGCACTTCTCCAAGCAGCTTACTACCGTCGCTTGAGATGGTCTGTCCTCAAATCTCGCAAGTTGGTCCTTGATGTTGTCAATTAATCTCAGGGATTTCTTTCACTACATACTAAGTGGTTGCAAGGGCTTAGAAAACAATATTACTCCTGCCATTTTGCCAAATGATTTGAGTTTGCGGTGTTATAAAGCATAGTTTAGACAATAGACTGCAATTGGGACTGTCTCTCTGCAGGTATTCTTTTTGAGCGGTAAATAAATAACTATTCAACTATTTATGGTACTCATATCTTTCATATGAGAACCCTATATTGGAACATGACGTGGGAATGCCAATTATGGGCTCCTTTTCTTTCTTGTTTGTTGTAAGCCACTAGAGGACTGACATTTGAAATATTTTTAGTAGCAAATAAGTGTGTTTTACTCGGTGCCCCAACGGGTGGCCTAACAGTCGAAGAGCTGGAATGATAACCTTGGAACCAAGGTTCAAATCCCAGGTGAAACCGACACTAGGTAAATTCTTTTCATCTTAGTTTTGGTTGGTAGAGTTATTTAGTATATGTATTGGTATTATATAGCAGGTTTACGCGGGGTTTCTCATCATTTTAAACCATTTTGATTAAAATATCTCAAAAATATTGAAAAAGCAAGCAAACCTAAACTCGATTATTTTCCAAAATAAATTCTTTTAAAGCTATATCCAGCGCACTATTGTTTTCTAAGATTCAAATCACAACCCAAATGCAAAGACAACAATGCCTTTTTTAACAGAAGTTTAGTACTCCAATAGATCGTGACGGAATTCAGTCCGACTGCCAGTGCTGAATATCTATTGGTTTTCACCTGAAATTTCAAGAACCACATGTCGAATGCGAACTCATCATATCTTTATATCTCACAAAGTGAGTGCCAATAGTGTCAAGTTTTATGAAAAGAATAAAAAGGAACACTTATCTGCCCGGTTTTACCGAAAAGTTGCCATAATTTTGTTATGATTTGGTGTAAATATGACGTGGGGGTTAGTTTCAAAATGCATTTGTTCCATTTTTCTAATATAATTGTTAGGTAGCCCCGCTAACTAATTGAATGACACACCAACACTGGGATAAGAAGCTTACAAGTCGGTCAGTGAAACACATACCCGCATAGATATTGACAGTTCACTGAGAGAAGAGTTTACTCATAAATGTAGATAAGACGTAAACTGAACAAATCAGGGAGTTATGAAATGGAGTCACGATTGTAAGTCCGAGTTTTTTGAAGTTGTCCGCTAATAAAGACGTCTCCAAATTATTCGGGACCACTTCTCAATCTATGGTTTTTTAAACTGTTAATGGTAGAGCTGGTGAAACTTTCAAGAATTGGCTTGTGGTAATCGCAACTGCAGAGAGAAATTAGCACAGTAAGGATAAAAAAAATAGTTTTAAATGACCTTAGAATTTTTGTATTTAAAGATGATCAGCGACGACTAGTAACATGATAGAATGTTACAATAATGACAATAAAATAATAGTGGATCATTGTCCTATTGAAATCATCAAAGATCTAAAGATAGCATGTGTGTCTGTTTGCAGATTTTTACAAGTAGATTTATTAGTTGTTAAAGAGTACATTGCACATCGGTGAATTAGGACACAAATGGACTTTTTAGGTTAAAAATCAGAGACTTTCTTATACTGCTTTGACAGTAGAAAGTGCAACAATTATTTATGTTCAGCAAACCATGAATCTAAATTTACTGATTAAATGATGTGTGAGGAAAAATAAAGCCACTTCCACTACATAATTCCAATTGATCTGAGCACTAGATATTTGTTCTTTACCTTTTCTCTTCAAGCCCCTTCTTGTTTAGCACCTAGAATTCTTTAAAAATACGCAATGTTACATAATTTACAACGTGTGAACCACTTTCCTTTGATTATTTACCTCAACTTGTACTGGATGATAATGATCTAATGATTCTAAAAAGCTGTTCTGGGTTCAATCTTAAGAGTATATCATTTTAGTCGTAAAATAGTAATTGTCAAGTGGGTTCAAATAAGTATTTATACAAAATTTACACAGTTTTAATCCTAATTTATACATATACACAGTATTATTTTTTGGTGAAGTGAGTTCAGTTGAACCCGCTAGCCACCACTTGAGTCTGCCTCTGGTTACAAGGGTGGAGGTAGCCCTTTGGTACATTCAAAACCTGGTATTTTTGAAGCAAAACTTTATTATATTTGTAAAAGTTTCAATAAATATTAGATATGAACTTTTAATTTTAAAAAGTACAATGAGTTTATTGTCAAAACCTTAAAGGTCAAAACCATTAAGTTATGAACCTTGATCCGCCTTTATATAAAGAGCATTTTGGTACGAAGATCCAATGTCGAATTCAAAATTTAGAATCAGTGAATTCAGAATAAGTTATACTTCTATTAATTAGATCTTATTATCCATATATATTTTGATTTACTTTTGACATATATAAATAAATTTAATTAAGAAATAATAAGTTCAATTAAAGTCTGTGATATGTACTAAATCATCCTCTATATAGGGGTGACCACACTCCACCATATATTAATTAGTAAGAATGGATAATTTGATTGTACACATGCTTGCTGTTATAGCAGCAATGACACCTGCAAACCTTACTCCTTGTCCATTATTCACTAATTGCACATGCTCTCTTCATTAACATTTTCGAATTATTGCCGACCACAAACCCTTCTCGTTTTCTTCTTTTTCTTTTTCTTTTTCCTTGTCAAAACTGAATGAAAAGACAATAAGACAATTAAATTAAAAATCCACTGAGTTGCACATGGGAATGCTTCAGTACCAGATCTTGAATGTTTTCTATATTGGTTTTAATAATAGTCTGATTTCAAGGTTACTTTTGTAAACATCGATATTAATTCTCGAGGATAACTATGTCATTCTCTCTTTAAAAATCTTGGTGTACAATTGTAAAAGGAACGAAACCCAACATTATCCTGCCAAAACCATGTGACCATGGCAGGCTACCATTTTGTGCTTCGTCGGTTGTAAATCTCGACTCTCTTTTTTTTTTGGATCATACTACAAGCTCTTTAAACTAAAATTCTCCTAGAGAAAATTCAAAAGTGTTGTTCATCTTTCTTATTTTTTTTCTTTTTTAATACGTTCTTGTAATCTAGTTATAATCTAGTGTAGATAAAAATTGAAGGCAATATAATTATAAGTATGTCATCTAAAGTTTAGTATTGGAATTCTTTGTGATTGGTTTAATTATATACTTGTTTTACCAAAAAGAGTGAACCTTTTCTTTAAAAGGAATTAATAAATAAAGTAAGGATAAATCCTAATTAAAGTTAATAACCACTAGATCTGGATATTCGACTTATGAATAAGATTAACTATTTATAACAATATTCAATGTAAATAGAACTGTCTTCAATGATTGTTGATGAATGCAGGTAGCGTAGAGTAAATGCATACAATGGCAACACACGTAATAAAGAACAATTTGTCACCCAAATATTAAGTGACCTGGATGAATCTTCTTCCTGGCAACAACGTGTAATAATAAGAGATGAGGAAGAACACAAGAGTCTTGGATCTAGCGAGCGAAAAGGTATGTTTAGAACAAGAAAATTAGTGGAAAAGACAAGCTTTGTATATTCTTCGTAGTCAACTTTATAAGTGTGCTTTTATCAGAAATTCAAGATCTCCTTTTGTTCTTTATCTTTTCCTATTTATAGAGGACATTCCTAAGAAACCCTAAAAAAATACAAATGAGGGAATATTCAATGGAATATTCCTCTGCTCAACCCTAAACTTATGCTACTGTTACTCTCGCGCGCTCTCAGCTCGACCTCGACGTCGTCCCTTCTAAAGGCAACTCCTCATCATTAAATCATGGTCGGTTGAAGCTTCGGCCACGCCCGTTATGGCTATTTAAACTTAATCCAAATTTCGACCAATACAGTTAGTCCCTCCACTTGTTGAGGTCATGATCTGGAACGTCCTCAATGAGCGGATTCTGCCTATGAACGTTCTGAGTGGAATTTGGTCGTGACGGTTGAATCGAATCGGTCGAGGTCGGGATGTCGGTTGTTAATAGGGTTGCGATTGGTGTAGGTGGCGTAGAGTGACGTTATAGCCATGCGCGTCATCATTGATCATCTTCCCCATGCAGAGCCATCATTGTTGCCTCTTCGATTTCGGTGCCACTGACGGCTCTTTGCCTTGATTTTGACGCTACCCATCCCTATAAATAGAGGGGAGGGGTTTCTCATTTGAAACTTTCATCACTTATTTACAAGCATAGGTTCCTTCTTCGAACTTCTTCTTCATTTGCAGTTTCATCACCTACTCTCGCAATTTCTTCACTTTCAGCCTCCGGTCTCTCACCAGTTAATATCTTCTGTTTCTTACCTCGTTGCACACACCTTATTATACCAGTATGTCAATTTCTACTCATACTCACGATGAAGTTTCTGATGTCACTCCTCTATCGGTGGCCATTCCTCCAGTTGGTGAGGAATCCATGGTGGAGGAGGAGGACAACTTCCCCATCGTAGAGGAAGTGGTTCCTAAAAACACTATGGTTTAGGAACGACTTCCCCGAAGAAACCGTTCCTGCTCCTGAGCTTTCTGAGACGGGGCTAGCTGAGATAGCTGCTCTACGATCTAGATACCGCATCCCTCCTCGCGTCAAAATTGTTCCAGCGGGGGGCGATATAGTGCAGGTTCATCGGCCTGGGTTTTGTGCCTTTTACGTATATCCCTTCCTAATAGGTTATTCTCTTCCTCTCCCCCGGTTAGCGGAGGAATTCTTCCGCTTCTACGGTGTTTGCCCGACACAGCTTTCCCCTTATTTGTACAAAGTTTTCCTGATGATGGCTAAGTACGCAGAACTAGCTGGTTGTGAGGTCAAAATCTGCCACTTGCTGCATTTGTTTTGGCCTAGCTTTTATAAAGGCACTCTAATACACTTCCAGCATCGTAAGACGAGGGGATTGGTGTCCGGGATGGATGATAAAGAAAATCGGTTGTTCTGGTGCAAATACTTCTACGTCAGAACCTATCATTTAGTGGCCGACTCGACCGGGTTCCCGGAGAAGTGGAATTACAGTCGTAAGTATCTCGTCGTACCATTCATTATTTCCTCATTTCTTCTTCTCTTTTTGCTTTTTGACTCATTCACGATTTCTTTGTTTTCAACTGTGAAGCATTCTCCTTCCCTCGTCCTGGATATCGAGGATTGGGTAACTCATGTCTTACCTCACACCGTGGGGATCCGTGATTGGGCGTCCTTCCACAAGCGCTTCGGGCCCAAGACCTCATCTCGTGAGTGTTCCCACCTTTTGGATTAGCTTCACTTTCTATCATTCTTTGACTTGACCACCCTTTGGTACTAGGTCGGCGAGTCTCCAGAAAAGAGAAGGCACCCCTGCTCGTTTATCGTCAGGCAGCAGCCTCGGCCGCTATGGATTTCGCTCTAGTTGAGTCTATGCGAGTTCAGGATCATGACCCGCAAGTGAGGGACTCCGCTTCTCAAGGAGATGCCATCCTATACGAGGTCATTCCCATCCGATCTCTCGCCTTGTTGACGAGTTACCTCGTGGCGAAGAGTCGTTACCAAGGAAAAGATGGAGATTGGAGATAGGGAAGGTCGTTGTCGATGAAGAACCGGAGAGAGTCTTGGCTTTAGAGATGAAGTCGGGGCCTTTGCCAGCTGTGGAGGCGGTTGTAATTGATTACACGGGAATGACTATGTGCCAATTAGGACCTTCCGTACAGAGAGGGATACTCGTGTGGAGTTAAGGACGGAAGGTCCTAATCGGGACATAGTCATTCCCGTGAATTACAACCTCCTGGTCAACTCCAAACGGGTGGCGCCGTCCTTTTCTCCATTGTGTGCGTAGGCGGAAAATAGGACGTTGCAGATGATGAACGACACCGACTTGTCTCTAGGCATATCGGGTGAGTTTTCACTTCTTCTCTCCTGAGCTTTTATATGTTTCATAAGTGATTTTATTTTGGCTGACTTGCTTCCTTTTCTATGTCAGACTCTCATCGTGGAGATCAAGTGCGGACGACGAGATGAGGAGAGGGTTACTCTTTATAGGAGGATGGAATCTAAGTATAGAGAGTATCGTATTAAGTATCGAAGATGGTCAGGATTGTTGGAGAGGATGGCCAATTCTGAGAGTTGCGCGATGAGATCGGGAGGAAGGATGAGGAACTGAAGGATAAAGACGAGGAGATCATGAAAGCCATTGGCCGATGCAGCGTATTGGAGGAGACGCTGAGGTCTAAAGAAGACGAGATTGAATTGAGTAAAGGGGTAATGGTCGATAATGCAGATGTCCAAACACAGGTGGCATCCTTGAAGGTCGAGCTCGAACAAAGCGAGGCCGGGGTCGCCGACTTGAGGGCTGAATTGAGCGCTAGGGTTGCAGAGCTGAATCTAGCTGATAGGACCAGGATGATTGTAATAGCGGAGATAGCAGCTTTGGCGGGTACCCTGCACGTTTGTAGGTCTGAGCGGGCCAGTGAGACGGAGACGTCGACACTCAAGGTGGCGAGGTTGGAGGAGCAGGTTGGGAGTTTGGAGTGGGAGTTATCTGGTCTGAACGAGAAGATCGTCATCTTGAAGGCCGAGAATAAGCAGCTGGCCCAACCGTCTACTTCTCGGGATTCTGCCAATCCAAACGTATCACGGGAGTGTTACGAGAAGTGGGTTCACGCTAAGGCCTAGCTTGATGTGTACAAGTCTTTGAGGGCTGCCGGGAAGGTTTGCGAGGAGGAGCTTCCAGGCGTTCATGTCAAGGCACGGGCAGCTCGTGAAGCTTGTGGTTATGATCATGGTATGACCGGTGGGGACGATGATGATAACGCTATGGATTGGCTTGCCTCTGATCCTTGGTATGATGAAGAGTATGTTGATGGGAATGATGCGGAGTGAAGCCTTTGTACTTAATTTTTGGTTGTTTTGTTATTTTTGTGAGGGCGTCCTCGGACCTTTTGTAAAAACTAATGTAATCCAACAGTTGAAATGGAACAGCTACCTTTTTTCTATGTGTTTTCGTATTCCCGCTCTCTTCTTTTTTGTTTGTTCTGTGATGTTGCTTTTGGCGAGGTCGAGCATAGATCGACTTAAGGTCGGATGTGAGTTAGCTCGAATGATGTCGAGATTTGGTTGATTCGAGCGAGGTCGAATGTAAAGTGATTCGAGCGAGGTAGAATGTAAAGTGATTTGAGTGAGGTCAAATGTAAGTTGATTCGAGCAAGGTCGCATGTGAAGTAATTCGAGCGAGATCGAATGTAAAGTGATTCGAGCAACATCGAATGTAAGTTAGCTCGAATGATGTCGAGACTTGGTTGATTCGAGTGAGGTCGAATGTAAAGTGATTCGAGCAAGGTCGAATGTGAAGTGATTCGAGCGAGGTCGAATGTAAGTTAGCTCGAATGATGTCGAGATTTGGTTGATTCGAGCGAGGTCGAATGTAAAGTGATTCGAGTGAGGTCGAATGTAAAGTGATTCGAGCGAGGTCGAACGTAAAGTGATTTTGAGCGAGGTCGAATGTAAAGTGATTCGAGCGCAGTCGAATGTAAAGTGATTCGAGCAAGGTCGAAAAAGTGATTCGAGCGCGGTCGAATGTAAAGTGATTCGAGCGAGTTCGAATGTAAAATACTTCGAGCGAGTCCGAATGCAAAGTGTAGAATGTAGAATGATTTGTATTTGTGCAAAAATGTTGCGTGTTGCTTTTTTTATTCATTCATTGGAGAATATTACATATGTTCCATACATACATTTTGAGAATTTCCCGTCTACCTAGTCCCTTCATCGTTCTGCCTGGAGTAGTAGTCGATAGGCGGAGCGATGAATTGCATACTTGAACTTCGAGACGTCCCCTTCATCACCTCGTTAACAACCTCCCCGGTAAAACCCAATAGGGATAAAACCCGGGTGAGGGAAAAAGATTACAACTTAGAGGATGTCCGTTTTCAGAAGTTGAAGTATTTGAGGTGGGAGACATTCCAATTGTTTGGTAGTTTCTTTCCATCCATTGTTTCTAGTTGGAATTATCCTTTGTTAGCTGCTGCTGTGATTTTGTATCGCCCGTCCAAGTTGGTTCCGAGTTTGCCTTCCTTTGGGTCTTTGCTTGCCTGTGTCTTGGCCTTGAGTACATAGTCCCCAACTTTGAGCGGTCTGAATTTGGCCTTTTTATTGTAGTACCGTTCTGCTTGTTGTTTTTGGGCTATCATTCTTATGTAATCCATGTCTCTCCGCTCTTCTGCTTCGTTGAGGTCTTGCATTCTGTTCTCATTGTTGCTTGGTGCGCTCATATTGGAGTATCTTAAGCTTGGCTCCCCGACTTCAACTGGTATTACTTTGTTGGTCCCATAGACTAATGAATATGGTGTTTCTCTTGTGCTTGTCTTTGGCGTGATGCGGTATGCCCATAGCACTTCTGGTAGTAGTTCTGGCCACAGTCCATTGGCGTCTTCGAGTTTCTTCTTCATGATGTTTAATATTGGTTTATTGGAGGATTCGGCTTAGCCGTTGCCTGCAGGATGATATGGCGTGGAGAGTATTCGCTTGATGTGCCATTTTTCAAAGAATTCAATTGTCTTTTTTCTGGTGAACTGAGGTCCGTTATCACAGCTGATTTCTTTAGGGAAGCCGAAGCGACATATGGTGTTCCTCTCTATGAATGTGATAACTTCATGTTCGCGTATTTAGGTGAACGCACCTGATTCAAACCATTTGGAAAAGTAATCAGTTAAAATCAAAAGGAAACATACATTACCTCGTCCTGCTGGAAGTGGTCCAACGATGTCCATTCCCCATTTGATGAATAGCCATGGCGACGTGACTAAGTGTAGATGCTCGCCCGGTTGGTGTATCATAGGAGCCTATTTCTGGCATTGCTCGCATTTTTTGATGAAGTCAGCGACTTCTTTCTTCATGGTGGGCCAATAATAGCCTGCTCGTATAAGACATCTGATGAGGGCTCGGTTGCCGGTATGGGCACCGCAGTGGCCTTCGTTTACTTCCTCGAAGACACGCCTCATTTTTGGCTGCCTGCATTCGAAGCTTTTTGGCTTCTTTTTTGTCTGATGGGAGTGTTCCTTCCTGCAAGTATGTTATAATACGGTTGCGCCAGTCCCAAGTTAAGTTTATAGAGTGTACCTCAAGTTGATCTATTGATGAGTGGAGTAAGGTGACCACGTTTTCCTTTCCAGTTATGCTTTTGGTTGTTGCTGCTAATTTAGTGAGGCCGTATGCCTCGATGTTTTGAGCTCAGGGTATTTGATCGAGTTGGTATTCGTCGAACTCTGGCAGTATTTCATGAATTTCTGCTTGGTATTTTTGTAGCCTTTTCTCCTTGATTTGGTAAGTTCCTGTGACTTGGTTGACAACGAGCTGTGAGTCACATCAAAGGATGACTCGTCGTGATCCATACTGGAGAGCTAGTTTTAGTCATGCGATTACGGCCTCGTACTCGGCCTTGTTGTTAGTCATATCGAGACATTGTATGGACTGGCGAATGACTTTTCCTGTTGGGACCTCGAGTACAAGTCCCAGTCTAGAACCTGACACGTTAGAAGCGCCGTCGGTTTATAAGACCCATAGGTCGGGTAAGTTGGGATTAGTACGAGAAGTTTCCTGCTCGACTTCAGGCATTATCTTGGCGCTGAAGTCGGCGACGTAGTCGGCTAGTACTTGAAACTTTATCGTTGTTCGCAGCTGATATGTGATATCGTGCTCGCTCAATTCTATGGCCCATTTGGCCAGCCTCCCCGACAGTTTATGTAAAATTCTTCTCAGGGGGGAGGTCCTGACCACCGATATGGGGTGACATTGAAAATAGGGTCTAAGCTTTCGTGAAGCTATGGCCAATGCTAGAGCCAACTTTTCGAGGTGGGGGTACCTCGTTTCGGCATCGACCAGAGTTTTGCTAATATAATAAATTGGGGAATGCGTACCTTTGTTTTCGCTGATCAGCACTGCACTTACTGCGACCTCGGATACCGCCAAGTATATCAAGAGGCATTCACCGGTTCTGCTTTGGCGAGTAGTGGAGGCGAGGATAAATATTCCTTTAGTTCCCTTAAAGCCTTGACGCATTCTAAATTCCATCGGAGCACGTTGACTTCCTTAAGCACGTTGAAAAATTTATGGTATCTATCGGAGGATCACGAGATGAACCTTGACAGGGCGGCTATACGGCCGGTCAGGTTTTGTACATGTTTCTTGCTGGTCAGCACTTCAGGTATTCCTTCAATAGCTTTGATCTGGTCGGGGTTGAATTCAGTGCCTCTTTGCGACACTAGGAAGCCGAGGAATTTGCCCGAGGTTACGCCGAAAGCGCACTTTTCGGGGTTTAGCTTCATGCGGTAACGCCTTAGTATATCGAAGGCCTCTTTCAAGTGGTCAATATGATCTTCTCTCCTTTTGTATTTGACAAACATATTGTCTATGTATACTTCCATTTTTTTTTGCCGAGCTGGTCTTTGAACATTTTGGTGACTAGCCTTTGATAGGTTCCTCCTACGTTTTTCAACTCGAATGGCATGACTCTATAGCAATACGTCCCCTGATGAGTTATGAAAGTGGTCTTTTCCTGGTCTTGCTCCTCTATGAGGATTTGATTGTATCCTGAATAGACGTCCAAGAAGCTTAGCAACTCGTGCCCTGCTATTGCGTCGATGAGTTGGTCGATGTATGGCAATGGAAAGGAGTCCTTTGGGCATGCTTTGTTTAGGTCCGTGAAATCCATGCACATGAGCCATTTCTTGTTTTTCTTCTTTACCATGACCACGTTGGCGACCCATTGGGGGTATTTGGACTCTCTGATGAAGCCGTTGGCGAGTAGTTTTTCCAACTTATCGCGGACGACCTCGTTTATTGCAGCGTTGAACTTTCTTCTTATTTTTCGTACTGGTGGGCAGAATGGATCTACGTTCAACTTGTGCATGGCGATATCTTTCGGGATACCTGGCATATCTGCATGGGAGAAAGCGAATAGGTCTGCATTGTCAGTCAAAAATTTATGAAATTTATCTGGCTCGGAGAGTTTATGGCCGATGTAAGCCTTTTTTTTGTTGTCATTTTTGTCTATTTGGACGGGGTCGAGACCGTTGACCCCGTGGCCTCCACGACGTCGGGGTCCTTGATGACATCTTTCTGTTTGTCGGGTTTGGGCCCCGACTTTGGTAATTGCTATGCTTCCGAGCTTGTTCCCTTTAACTGTGTTGTGTATGTACAGTCTTGGGCGATGCGATAGCATTCTTGGGCCGTGCGTTGCTCGCCTCGGATGCTGAATATCCCCCACGGAGTAGGGAACTTGATTACTTGATATAAGCTGGAGGGGATGGCTCTCATGGCGTGTATCCAGGGTCGCCCTATCATGGCGTTGTAGGTTGTGTCCTGCACTACTAGAAATCTGGTAAAAACGACCACTAATAGCGACCAATATTGGTCGCTTATGTCAATATACCGACCAAAACGCGTCCAAAGACGTTTGGTCGCTATATTGGTGGTCCTTTTAACTTAGCGACCAACTTTGGTCGCTAAGGTAAAAGAACCAATTGTGTAGTGTAAAAAAAAACCGACCAATTTTGGTCGGTACAATATTTTAATAATATAAATTTACCGACCAAAGTTGGTCGATATATTTAAATTACGATATTTTATTAAGTATTATAATTTAAAAATTACCGATCAAAGTTGGTCGGTAAATTAAAATATATATTATTTTAAAAAATATATATTTAATAATACCGACCAAAGTTGGTCGCTAATATTAAAATCTGGGTTCTTAAGCGACCAACCTTGGTCGCTAATCTTTAATTTTTAATTTTTTTTAGACGTAAGCGACCAACCTTGGTCGCTAATTTCCAGAAAATTTTTTTTAATAGGGAAGCGACCAACTTTGGTCAGTTTTCTGGGTAATAAGTTTGGCATAAAATGCTTGTTTTGGCAGCTACACCACCTTTCAGCATACCAAAATCCCTAAATAACAATACAATTCAATAAATACAATACAATTCTATACAAAAATCTCAAAACAACAACACAATTCAAAAAATACATTAAAACTAACAAATTAAAGTTCAATAGAACTAACAAATTAAACTATCAAAACTAAGTTAAAGCTTATTACAAATAGTTCAAAACTGATTCTATTTGTCTAGTTCAAAGTATATAAAAGTCAAGGAGTATTTTGTACAACATCATCATCACCGTCTGATGAACTTTCATCTATACGACGGTATAGAGAAGGGTCTTGTGGAGGACGGGAAGAACGACCACTGGGAGGACGGAAGGAACGCTCATGTGCAGGTCGAGCCTATGGCAATGACTCACGAGACCGGGGAATTGAAAAAGCTCCAGTAGATAGGAGAGTTCTGATCTGAGCTTGCATGCTAAGGTACTGAGCATCTCTAACTTTTTCTCTTTCCTTGGCTGCTTCTAGCTCGGATGTGAGCCTTGTCACAGTCTCCTGCATAGCGGAGAGGCTCTCCCCATCAAGTTGCTCGCCTTGTGAGAAAGTACCTATTCCTTGTATTTCACACTTTATGGAATTTCTTAATAGGAAGCCCATATACCTTCCCCCATTTTGGATCACCAACAGACTCCATCCATATTCTTTCAGCATCCTCATCCGAAGGTTGGGTTGGCTCGCCTGACTCATTAGGTGGCTGAGTGCGAATGAATTTCTCCACGTTAGTTTGGAAGTGACCCTATACGAAAATTTACATTGAATTTGTATTTCAAAATTTATATCAAAGTAAATTAAAATACTTAATGAGAAGTGAAAACTTACATGTACAGTCGAGGCCCGGTCCTCGAGCCACCTTTCGTGATCCGTCTCTTTCTTCTTCTTTACAATATGTGTCTCCTTGAATAGCTCATCTTGGTTCATTGGACGCCCCAACTTCTTTTCCTGAAAACAAATTAATTTAGTTAATAAACATAATAGATATACTTTGAAAATTAAAATAAATTAAGCAATTACGTACAAATCTTCTTTTTATTGTCCCTAGGTTGATCGCACCTCTAGTGTGCACGGAGCCTCCCTTCTCAGATGTGCGAGCTTTCTTTCCTTTTTTTCTCTTCTCTAAGAACTTTGCGGTAAGCCATTGCCTTTGCCTTTGCGGTAAAAATCCAATTCATATCCAAAAGGTCCAATTCATAAACTAAAGGTCCAATTCATATTGTAAAATTTCAATTTATAAACTAAAAGTTCAATTCATAAACTAAAAATTCAATTCATATCCAAAAGTTTCAATTCATAAATTAAAAGTTCAATTCATAAACTAAAAATTCAATTCATATCCAAAAGTTTCAATTCATAAATTAAAAGTTCAATTCATATCCTAAAATTTCAATTTATAAACTACAATTCCACTTCATAGACTAAAATTCCAATTCATATCCAAAAAGTTCAATTCATAAACTAAAAATTCAATTCATATCCAAAAGGTTTAATTCATAAATTAAAAGTTCAATTCATATCCTAAAATTTCAATTTATAAACTAAAATTTCAATTCATAAACTAAAAATTCAATCCATATCCAAAAGGTTCAATTCATAAATTAAAAGTTCAATTCATATCCTAAAATTTCAATTTATAAACTAAAATTTCAATTCATAAACTAAAAATTCAATCCATATCCAAAAGGTTCAATTCATAAATTAAAAGTTCAATTCATATCCTAAAATTTCAATTTATAAACTACAAGTCCAATTCATATCCTAAAATTCCAATTCATATCATAAACACTAGATTCTAACTAAACTATCAAGACAATACAAAGTATAAATCAAATCTAACTAAACTAAATTCAACACTAATTAAACTAATTAGTTAATAAAATTAATTAACTAAACTAATTAAAACAGGACCTAAAACCTAGTCTTCAATAAAATACAATGTTCAAAGAATTGGAACACTAATTGAAACAATAAACTACAATGTTGAAATAATTGAAACAAAAACTAGAAATAACAAAGACATCGGTTATAATTCAAACCTAGTTTTTTNAATAATTATAAACTATAAGCATAATCTTTAAAAAAAATATATTAACTAGGTAATTACTTTTAATAGATTATAATAGCATCTATGTAAAAAAAAATTAACTTATATTTAAGTATATGAATAATTTCATACACACGCATACAATTTATTGTAATTGATGATCAATCTTATAACATTACTACATACGAATAATTAATCAATTGATAAACTAATATAATATTATTCTATTGTATAGAGGTCGAGACGTTTTATTTTTTACATTAATCTATATAGGTCAAACGTTTCATTTTTAATATTCATCGATGCATCTAAATAAGTTATAAGTCGATGAATCAATTTACAAGTCTATCAATCCCTAAAAGAACCCGACCCTGTGTTCCTAGCGCTTCATGTTCTTATATATATATACGGCTATCAAAGTGTGTATATATATATATATATATATATATATATATATATATATATATATAGACACACACACACACAGACACTTCATTGTAATACTATAAAGTATATATAACTTGTTATAGTATATGTTAGTGTGTGTATATATATAAGACACACACTTCATGCTACTTTAACTACATATATAGCATATTATAGTATATGTTACTGTATTCATTATTTGTGTTATAACAGAGTTAATGGATTACATTCATTCATAACTAGGTTATAAGTCGATAAATCAATTATATCAGATTAATTGATATAAGTCGAGACGTTTTATTTTTAATATTCAACGATGCACATCGGGTTCTTTTAGGGATTGATAGACTTGTGAAGATCCTAATTAGTATATATAATGTATCATCAAATATATTTGTGTGTAAATTGATGATTCATCGACTTATAACAGGTGCATCGTTGAATATTAAAAACAATACGTCTGACCTATATCTATATCTATATATCTATATCGGTCGTGTTCTTTTAGGGATTGATAGACTTGTGAAGATCCTAATTAGTATATATAATTTATCATCAAATATATATGTGTGTAAATTGATGATTCATCGACTTATAGCCTACTCAGATGCATCGTTGAATATTAAAAACAATACGTCTGACCTATATCTATATCTATATATCTATATCGGTCGTGTTCTTTTAGGGATTGATAGACTTGTGAAGATCCTAATTAGTATATATAATTTATCATCAAATATATATGTGTGTAAATTGATGATTCATCGACTTATAGCCTACTCAGATGCATCGTTGAATATTAAAAATAAAACGTCTGACCTATATCTATATTCATATCTATATATATATATATATATATATATATATATATATATATATATATATATATATATATATATATATATATATATATATATATATATATATATATATATATATATATATATAACACGGTTCGTTGTACTACTTTAACTACATATATAGCATGTTAGATTATATTTTAGTGTATTTATCCCTTGTATTACGAAAGTGTTAGCGGATTATATTTATTCTATTTAGATAGTAAATATAAAAGTGATTTTTAATTTTGACCAATGTTGACCAAAAAACCGACCAACATTGGTCGCTAAACACCCAGAAATTTAAAAATAGCAACCAACGTTGGTCGCTATTTGCTTCCCCTGTAAAATCGACCAACTTTGGTTGGTAATTTTAAAAAAAATATATATATATATATATTTTATAAAATATTTTAAATAGTAATATAGTTATTAAAACTTTATAACCGGGTCACACATTAGCAACCAAAGTTGGTCGCTAATGTCAATGTTTCTTTGACCAAGCAAGTCTGACCAGCGCGGTCAACATGTTGACCACTTTACCGACCAACGTTGGTCGGTAAATTATTTAAGATAAATATATAATATTTTTCTCCACATTTGCGACCAACTTTGGTCGTTTTTTTTTACCGACCAACTTTGGTCGCAAATGTTTGGTCGGTAATTTCCAGATTTCTAGTAGTGTTGGTTCATGATATGGAAAGTTGTCTCCAGGGTGACGCCTCCGGCCAGGACGGGTAGCGTTATTTATCCTGAGGTTCGCTTAACTGCATTGTTAAAACTTGTTAGTGTTCTGCAGCGTGGTACTATCTTGTCCTCGAGTCTCATTTGTGCGAGAACTCGGGGTGGATAATACATGTGCCACTCCCGTCATCCACCATTATTTTTTTTACATCAGTATCTGAAACACATAAACTAATGACAAGAGCATCGAGGTGTGGAAAGCTCAAACCGTGGGTATCTGACCTATCGAAGATGATACTATCTTCGAGGTCATCATACCGTTCATGGGTAATTGACCGCTTCAGTTTATATGTAGTGGTGAACTTCACATGGTTGATTGATGTTTCATCGCCTCCGTCGATGATCATTTGGATGGTGCGGGCGGGGGAGGGTGGCTTTGGAGGGCCTTGATGTTCTTGACCACGGCCAAAGTTGGCTCTTCCTCGATCGCTCATCAGCTCCTTTAGGTGCCCTTGATGGAGCATGTTTACCACTTCATGTCGCATGGCTATGCAATCTTCAGTCTTGTGACCTTGATCTTGGTGGAATTCACAGAGGGCGTTCGACTTTCTGGTACTTGGGTCGGACTTCATCTTTTCCGGCCACTTCACCTTCGGGCGGAGCTTCTCTAGTGCGTACACTATTTCTGAAGGGGAAACGCAAAAATTGTGAGTAGATAAGAGTGGAGGCATACCTCTTTTGTTCCTTGGCGTCCCTGTGTTGATCCTGGACGACCCTTCTGTATGGCGAGGAAATGGTGGGATTTTCGTTCTGATATATGGTTGGTGCCTATCCCGGTTGAGACGTGGACCTGAATGATCTCTTCGACCATCGTTGTGACGGTCTTTCCTCGATTCCGTTTGGATTGATGTCAGTCGTTGAGTCAGGCTATTGAGGTCGTCCTCGTCTGCTCTCACTTCGGCGCAGTAGGCATTGTCGATTTCTTCCCAAGTGGTGGGAGGGTATTTCATGAGTCTGCTCACTAATTTTTTGGTCGCCCTCGATCCATTCCTATTCAATCCATTTTGGAAGGCTGCCACTGCCATCCCTTCTGATACGTTTGGTAGGATCATTCTAACTCTGTTGAATCGGGTGAGGAAGTCCCTGAGTCCCTCACCGGGTGTTTGTCTGACAACGAATATATCATTCACCTTGGCCTCTGCCTTCTTAGCCCCAGCATATGTGGTGACAAACTTGTCGTCCATTTCTTCGGACGTTGTTATTTACCGTGCTGGTAATTGTGAGTACCATGTTAAGGCTCCCCCTGTCAGGGTTTCGCCGAACTTCTTCACCAACACTGACGGTACCTGTTCCTTTGAGAGGTCGTTGCCTTTCACCGTTGTGACATAGTGAATGATGTGATATTCGGGGTTTGTTTTTCCGTCATATATTCTTAAATATGGTGGCATTTAGAAGGTCTTGGGTATGGCATGCGGGGCTTCCTCTTCATTGTACGGTTGTTCAACGAACCGGTCGATGTCCCGTTTTGGTAGGAGTTTTGGGGCGCGATCTTGTCGACCCTTTCTTGATGATCCTTCATCTGGTCGCGGAGCGCTTTGTTATCATTTTCCATTTCTTCCATCTTCATCAGAATGGTTGCGAGTGCGTCATTGCCTATATCAACAGTAATGTTAGTATTACCTGTTGGGTGGGGAGCAGGTTGCTCGTTGATGGCTGTTATAGCGTCCACTCATACGGCGCTCTGACTCGCCCCTTGAATGGGTTTGTCGAGGATGTTTCTTAGAGTACTTGTCAACCACGCTTCCAGTAGTTTCTTCACTGCTGGTGGTGCTTTTTCAGTTGTGGACGTGGAAGCCCCCCTTTCGCGCGTGACGGTTACACTCCCATGAGGGGGAGGGGAGCCGCTTCGCACTGGCGTAACACTTGGCGTTACATTATCTTCTCCTTCTCCATCAACTTAGTTGATGGTGTTCATGAGGTTGGCAGTGACATCCGCTATGGTTTTTAGCCTTCTTCTCCTTTTCCTGCCATTGTTAGTTCGTGCGAATGAGAAAAAGATGACTGTGGTGCGTGTGTGTGTGTTTTTTTTAGATCTAGAGGGAACTAAAAATTTTACCTAGAAACTCCCCACAGACGGCGCCAAATTGCTTTACCAAAAAAGTGTTAACCATTTTTCTTAAAACGAATTAATAAATAAAGTAAAGGGTGAATCCTAGTTCAAGCTAATAACCACTAGATCTGGATATTCGACTTATGAACAAGATTAACTGTTTATAACAATATTCAATGTAAACAGAACCGTCTTTAATGATTGTTGATGAATGCAATAAATGTAGCGTAGAGTAAATGCATGTAATGACAATAAATGTAATAAAGAGCAATTTGTCACCCAAATATTAAGTGACTTAGATGAATCTTCTTCCTGACAAAAACGTGTAATAATAGGAGATGGGGGAGAACACGAGAGTCTTGGATCTAGCGAGAGAAAAGGTATGTTTAGAACAAGAGAATTAATGGCAAAGACAAGTTTTGTATATTCTTCGTAGTCAACTTTACAAGTGTGCTTTTATCAGAAAATTCAAGATCCCCTTTTGTTCTTTATCTTTTCCTATCTATAGGAGATATTCCTAAGAAACCCTTAAAAAGTACAAATGAGGAAATATTCAATGGAATATTCCTCTGCTCAACCCTAAACTTATGCTACCGTTACTCTCGCGTTCTCTCAACTCAACCTTGGTGTCGTCCCTTCTAAAGGCAACTCCTCGTCATTAAATCGTGGTCGGCTGAAGCTTCGATCACATATGTTATGATTATTTAAACTTAATCTAAATTTCGACCAATACAATACTCTGATTGGTTGGTTAATTGTCCATTCCAACTGACCATTGGACTAGCTTTTACAAGATATAATCATTATTTAAAAAAAAAAAAAAGAGTAGTAGCAGTGTACGGTAAATTTGCCAAGAAAATGCAATAATATTGTCATATATAATAGTTTGAGCCAGTGGCAGTATATAAATAATAATAATTGGGATTAAGACGTAATTGTTGTTGTTGTATGATTATCGTAATCGTTGCAGTGAAAGTTGAATTTTGTATGTGAAAAGAATGAAGTACAAGTAGCAGAATATGATGACAAGGTTACTCTCAGCTAACTACTAGTAGAAGAGTATGGAGTCCGGAACCCAATTAGGCTAAAATTGGACAAATAGAACAAAAATAAGTCCAAAAAAAAAATATAGAACCGAACTATGTATAACGCCACACTATGTGATGCTATACACTAACGGTAACTGTGCCGTTAGTGAATAGTGCCACATAATGTGGCGTTATACATACTGAAATTTCTGACAGACAGGTATAACGCCATAGTGCCCGGCGTTACACCTATTTTTCTGTATAGCGTCGTGTACTGTGGCGCTATACCTGCTTCCTGGGCCCACCAATAATTCAAAAGGCGTATAGTGCTTACTGCTTTGGCGCTATATAATTAAAAAAAAATTCTCCGGCCAGCCATTCTATATAAAGCGGTTAGAATTGCATTTCATTCAATTACAAAAAAAATTCAACTCTTGATCAAATGTTTATTGTTGTTAAAATTCTCAAGCATTTTTTCATTATGTCTGAAGAGCGTAGAATAAGAGTTTTATTATATTGGGGGAGTGCGGTTGTGATGGAGAATAATTCTGTGAGCTACAATTTACCTGCTCAGTGTCATGTTAAATTGCCACTAACCATGGAGTACGATAAATTGATATCGTTGTTATACAAAAAAATGGGTGTGAGCAAACGTTCAGTGTTACTTAAAGTAACCAGACGATATCCGTATTTTGTCACTCTGCAAGGGGTTGATTTTTACTCGGAGTTTAACATCGACGATGATGAAACTTTGAGTGATTTTCTAAGGACTCTGGATGAATGCCGGGAATTTCTTTTAATCACAATGTTAGAGATGTACGTGAAGGTTGTAAACGTTCCAAAAAATGAGGTTGTGCGTAGTAGAGATACCCCCCAGTCATCGGGTGGTTATTATGGAGCAGTTTTTGCCGGACATGTTCCGGATGAAAGACTTTTCTTTGATTTAAACTTATCACCGCCGGGGAATGAGGAGGGAGAAAATAATTTCCATCGTACTTTCCAACATTCACAAGACGAGTGGTAAATTTATGCTGTGATTTCTGTTAATTATGTATA
>ML318872.1:0-39019 GCA_005239505.1 Nicotiana paniculata
TGAGGCGATTAAGATTGGTGAAATAGTTGAGAATGGCATGAAATCGGGCAAAATTGTGAGTAAGACATCCCTTAAGGCGACCACGCAAGCAATTCAAAGTGGGTCAGGCAGTTTCGGAAACCGGAAAAAGAAAGAGGAAGGATCCATGATGGCATCTGGCTTCAGAGGAGTTCAAAGAGAGGTAATTCCTTCTTATTTGACGTCATTCTGGGTTGGTTTGATAGGTTTCTACACGAGTTTTAGAAGTTGAAAGATTTGGAAGTTCATAAGTTCGATTCATGGTGCGATTTGTAGTTTCGTCGTTATTTTATGTGATTTGAGGACTCGAGCGAGTCCGTGTTAGGTTATTGAACTTATTGGTATGTTCGGACGAGGTCCCGAGGGGTTCGAGTGAGTTCCGGATAGGTTTGGATTGTGTTGCGCTCGTTTTTTATGTTTCTGCGTCATTTTTTCAAGCATAAATGGTACCACATTAATAAAATTTAGATCCAATTTATATTTTTATTGAAGCATTAGATCTGTATCATAATTATGGAGGTATAGCAAAAAGAATCGTCGAATTTGAATATCGTATGAGGAAGTTATGCTCATTTTAATGTCGGAGAAGAGAGCTGGTGTTGGTGCTTCGCAGATGCGAAGTTGGGTCCGCATCCGCGGAGCTGCAGGTGCGAAAAAAGGTCAGCAAATACGGAAATCACATCTGGAAATGCGCAGGTGTGGATATTTTTGTTGCGAAAGCGAAAAAATCCATGAGTATAAAAAAATCAGACCGCGTCATTTTGGTATTTTGAGCATATCTTGAGTTCTAGAGTTCCGATTGAGGTGATTTTTGCGGCGTTCTTCTCGTCTTTTCACGGAGGTCATTATCTAAGTATAATTTGTGTATTTTAATATGATTACAGAGTTTCATTTTTTTTAAATTAATCCATATTTTGATTGGAGACTTGAGAGTTTTTTATCAAAAAATTTTCTAAAAGAGAATAATTGGGTTTGAACATCGATTTGGTATTGGAATTTGATGAAATTAGTATGGTTGGACTCATAATTGAATGGGGGTTCATATTTTATAAAAAATTTCGGGTTCCGAGGTGCGGACCCATGGTCGACTTTTGGGATCGAGTTTTAGATTTTGATAAAGATTGAGTCTTTATGATCCAGAATACTTTCGTATGAGTTTTATTTGTGCTTTGAAGTTATTTTGGTTAGATTTGAGGCGTACGGAGGTCATTTCACCCGAGAAGTTCATTTAGAGTATCAATTTGTCTTCTTTGAGGTAAGTATCTTGCCTAACCTTGTATCGGGGATTTTTGCTTAGGATTTGAATCTTCTATGCTAATTGTAGTTCGTGTACGCAGGGTGACGTGTGCGTGCTCGGAATTTTTTGTGGAAAGCTGGCCTTTTAGGGATTCTAGGTCCTTATATTCACTGAGTATGAAGTTGTTTTTAATATGCCTGAGTTCCTATTTACTAGTTTCATCTCTACCTGCTTAAATTAGATTTATTTGCTTTTGGATTCACTCTAATTACCTAATTGACTTAACTGAAGATTTTATCCCATTTACTGTCATGCTATACCCTCATAACTGCTTATCTCCATCTGTAATTATCATCATCTCACCCTGTAATTGTTTGGACTTAATTGAGGTTAATGCTATCTTCCCGCTGCTTGTCCTTAAGTGAAATTGTTGAATATCTTTGTAATTGCTCAACCTTAAAAGAAATTTAGATATTCTATACCTTAGTTGACTTGCCCTTATATGGAGTTATCGGATTCGTGTTAGTTTTCTTATTGTTGAATCGTGCATTTGGCTACGACTGCTACATGCTATTTTCTTCCTTGTTGAGTTGTTCTTATTATGCCTAGCATTCTTTATTGTGCTTATTCCTTGTGAACTAGCCTTGCTTTTCTTGTGATCGAAGGTTCTTGAGTTGATGAATTTGTTGTATCTTGTGTTATTGTTATTGTTGTTGTTGTACTTGTTGTGGTGTTGCATGAGGTTTCTATCGTGCGGTTGTGATTATTGTGATGCACGAGGTTTCTGCGATGCGGTTGTTGATATGGGGATTTGCACGAGGTTTCTGTCGTGCCGTGTTTTCTAATAATATTGCACATGCTGCGTGACAAGGCGAGATATGTATATGTAGGTTGCGCATGTGTCGAGACAAGGTGAGAAAACTGTTGTGCGCGTGTGGAGAGACAAGGCGGACATTCACTTTACTATTGCACACGTGGAGAGACAAGGTGGGTTATGTCAGGGGTTGTTTGTGATACTAGTGTTGGCTTGGAAAATTTCTTATTGTTGATATAGTGTAATGGTACACTTACTGTGTGAGCTTATTCTTGTGAAAATTGTGAGGAAACATTATGTGTGTTGCCTTTTTCTTCCCTTATGCTCAGTAGCTGGTCGAATCATGTTAGGACACCCGCACAAGCATATACATAGCTAAGCACCCTTATCGGATTATGGGGCTTCCTTGTTATTGTTGAGTATAAATACTCTTATTGTACTTTCCCTATACGTAGGAATGACTCCAACTGGTACGTGAGTCGTCCGTGCAGTTATTAGTTGAAATAAGGGCATAAGGTGCCAATGTGGGGTTCAGATATTAGGATCCGTGAGTTGTGAATTGTCCGAGGTTTGGTACCTCATGGAGATGACTAAGAACTTGATGTACAAAGTAGTTGAAATTTCTGAGTTACTACTTGTCCTTGTTGTATATCACATTCTGGATTTAGTTGTGTTTCATTTACTCTTTCGTGTTATTTTTACGATTTTTCCGCTGATACTTGTTATTTCCTTCCTTATTGAATTTGATGTATTGTTAGCCATGTTGTGAAGCCCCTATTGTAAATATCATATTCCGTTGTCCTATATTTACATTTGTTCAACTCTTAGATCAGTAGGTGTCTTGACTGGTCCTCGTCACTACTTCACCGAGGTTAGTCTTGATACTTATTGGGTACTGCTGTGGTGTGCTCATACACTTTTGTACATTTTGTGCAGCTTCCAAGTTTTTGCGTAGCCAGTCGATCAATAGCTAGCAGTTGTTGCTGTTTTGGAGACTCAAGGTAAAACCACTACAGCGTTCGCGGGTTTCGGAGTCAATGTCTTATTTTTTGTTCATTGTTGTAATTGTTTCTGAACAGTTGTATTTAGGAGTTATAGTAAAAATTTCTGTAAAGCTTATGACTTGTACTACCGGGTTTTGGGAACATGTGTAATGTATATAGATTTCATTTCGGAAAGCATTCAAATGTTTTTGATATTATGGTTGTTATTCAGTAATGTTAGGCTTACCTAGTCCTTAAGACTAGGTGTCGTCACAAAATCGAACGGAGGAAAAATTGGGTCGTGACACCTTGATGACGGCGACAATGGCGGATCCATCATTTAAATTCTATGGGCTTAATGTTTAAGTATCTTAGCATTCAACCCATTATATTTTTAAAACTCTGGGTTCAATCTACTATTTGTTACAATTTTAGTTGATTTTTACACATTAATTTATGATTCCCGTCTAAAGTTACGAGTTCAATTGGATCCGTTCCTGGATACTATTTCGCCCCCAAATGGCAAGAGAGCTTTGGAGAGAGTGTTTTTTTTTATATTTTTTTTGGTTTTAGAGGTTTTTCTCCGAAAGAATTTGACATACAATTTTTTTTTTTTTTTTAAATAGCAAATGTCCATCATACAGATCTGTTAGGCCCAACCTTAACCTGTTGATTGTCAAAAAAAATTACATATAAATGTCATTTATAAAACCGGTCTTGCGACTTATAAATCTCAATCGTCAAATGTGACTTTTAAATCACAATAACCGAATGCGACTTCTAAATAGAACCCCATATGCGACTTCTAAATAGAACCCCATATGCGACTTTTAGGTCCATTTTAAGTGCATTTTTTGGCTAATATGCATTACGCCATTTGTAAAATAATCATTCCTAAATGATGTAATAAATGATCCATTGTCATTCAGAAAATGCACTAGTTACCCTATATATGCATAAAGAAATAATTCCATCTACTCTGATCCACGCGTAATGCCGTGTATTAGTCAACATATTTCACTCTTAAAATTAAATATGATGCTTACGTCAAATTTAAACAATTCAAGTAAAAAACTAGATATAAACACAGGTTAAACAATTCAAGTAAAAAACTAGATATAAACACAGGACACAACATCTGTCCATAGCCCCCTTTTCACACAACAATTTTTTACTTCATCCGTTCATTTTTACTTGGCAGATTTTGACATTTCATGCCCCTTAAGAAATAATAAATAAAATGCATAATCTACCATGATACTCATATTAATTGATGTATATTTTATTGAATTTGACAAAATAATTTTGAAATGAGTAATAAATAATATGGATATAATTGAAAAAAAAATTATCTTCTCTTGATAAGCGTAACGTGACAAGTAAAAATGAAACAATATTTTTGATATACATGCCAAGTAAATTAAAATAAACGGAGAGAGTAAAAAGCTAATATCAGATCAAAATGTGAAGGGTTTTTACATGATTTGACTCTGAACTCATCACAATAATCCCTTTTAAACTCTTTTTGACCAAATCTAACCACATCTGGCATTCTTTCTTTATACAAATTTTTGACAAATATCATGCAATTACTAGTTGCTGATTTTATGGCTCGAACTATTAATTTGTAGGTCACGCGGAGACTATCAATTTATGAATATATTTATTAAACTATATTTTATTATTTAAATACGCGCATACCACACCTTTCTTGATATTCAAGAAAATACTCCAGTTTGACATTATTTCAATAATCTCTCTCCACACAAAGATCAGAAAGAGTAATCTTTCCAGAATTACCAGTGTCCCATCTCTCAAAATGTTTGCTGATCAACAATACATCTTTCTCACTGATCTTTCCCAATTCCTTCAGTTTGTATATCACAAAATCTGATTTACTGCAGAAAACATAAGTGTCAAAATTAATCATACCAAAATTCAGCTTAAAAGCCTATAAATAATAATGAGTCAATGGCTAATGAAGAAATACAATTTAACTTTAAACTTTGAAAATTATTTTTGCACTTTGACCCTCGACAGAGTTTCAATCTGAGAATAATTTTAAATCATAATCAAATATTAAGGGGTAACTTTTCACCTTTGTTTGGGAAGAATTGGACAGTAAAAATTTCTATACTATCTATTTTTACATCTTTCTTCCGGAAACTTACTACAAGATGTTGTTTTTCTAGGGAGTCTGACTTTCCGATCGAAAAACGATGATCGTGTGCGAATCAACTAGGAAAACACAAGCTTAACACGTCTTTTTTTATCTTTTTCATCATGTTTTTCAATATCTTTGATAGCATAAAAGAACTTCACTTAAAAGCTATGTTGTTAAGATTCTTCAAAAAATATTGCAGGCTACGTATCCGATCCTTCAAAAATAGTGTATTTTCTTGAAGGATCCTATACAACTACAACATCATTTGTGAAGAGTCCGAGCAACACAGGTACAATATATATAGGTTAAAATCCGCGAGGTTGACTGAGTTGATTGTGTGAGTGATTTCCCACATGGGAAACCTGGGATCTATTCCCCTCATCATCAGCCTCTTTAGCCAAAGCTCATTCCACCGGATTTGCTTAGTACTGTTTATATCTCTAGTGTAGTTTGCGAGCTATTGTACAGTAAATATGTTACTCAGTGCGTACCCGTAGTGTAGCGGCTGCAGAAATTTTCCAAAAGAAAATAAGGAAAAAGAAAAGGAAAAGTTTGTAACCTGACAAAACCATTATTATCAGTATCTGCAGCATAAAAATGTTGAACAGTCAAATCCTGGGCTAGCACCCATTCTTCCAATTCTCTTTGCTTTTCATCAACTTTAACTTCAGCCAAGAAAAGAAATACTCTAGCAACAACTAGTGTAGAAACAAGTAACCAAATTGATGCAAATATTCTTCCACTTATTGATTTAAATACCTTTTCACCATAGCCAACAGTAGTAACTCCAATAATAGAAAAATAAAATGAATCAAACCATCCAATTTTCTCTACAAAATGCATAAAAAAAACTCCAGTTCCAATACAAAAAAACAAAACACCCATTGCTATTGCCACTTTGATTCTTGATTTCATTCTTTCCTTATTCATATAATTCTTTTGAAAATCAAGAACATATGTAACAAGTCCAGTGAGTAATATATTAATAAATCCAAAACCAACTAACACAAATAATATTGCAAATAATTTGGTAAGTGTACTATTTGGTTTTATATCACTATAACCAATTGTACATAAAGTTATTATGCAAAAATATAGGGCATCAACAATTGGATGAGTTTTTGTACTTGACTTAAATTGATCATTGAAGAAAGAACATAGGGTTACACCAATAGTTAAATAAAGAATTAGAAATAGCACAGCTTGTTTTATAATAGAATTTTTTTTCACTATATGGATTGGATTTGGAATTGGTGATGGATAATTTTCAATAATATCATAAATTGTGGAAATGGATGGATTAGACTTGGATTTGTAAAGGTTTTTCTTTGGAAATATTGATGGATAATTTGAGTTAATTAAAATTGAATTTTCAAGATTGGATTGTTGTTGGTTTGAAGATGAAGAGATAGAAGGGAGGAGAGGCTGTTTTTCCATTTGGTTACTCTTTTTTTGGTTTGCTAGAATACCAAAAATAAGGTGATCTTGTTTTAATATATAAAAACAATGACTTAGGGTGTGTTTGGTATGTAGAAATATTTTCATATTTGGTTTGCTTTAATGTTTTAAAAAATATTTTTCTTTATGAATATATTTTTTTTACAAATTTCAGAAAAATAACTTTCCTAAAAATAGGAGGAAAACATTTTTCGAAACTCTTCCATTGATATTTTCAACCCTCTCACTCACTCCTCACCCACTGCCCCTACCCCTGTACCATCCTTTCGGCCGACCCTACGCTCGACACCTCACCCCCTCACTACCCAACTCGACCCCAACTCCCAGCCCCCAAACCCCATATCCCAACCCCCCCAACAAAACCCAACCCCAACCTCCTATAGTGTTCGGGTAGAATATATTGGGACTCAATATCAAACACAGAAAATAAATAATTTTTTTTTGGAAAACATATTCTAATAAATTATTTTTCGTTCAAAATAGTTTTGTTCGTACCAAACACACCTTTAAACTTAGACTTTTATGGCAGCTTGACCACCTAAACTATGCTGGTCAACTATTACTTTACTCCATAAATAACTTACAATTCTCAGTGTCACGTGGCACAACCTTAAAAAATGAAGTAATTTAATTTTTCTTTTTAAATCCATGCTTTTTTGAGAGACCATTTTGATCAGCCAGGACTCTACACTTTAATCTTGGGTACACCTACAATTAAACACGTATCATTTTATTTTAAATTCATCAGTTTCAATATTCAAAATTCACTCATTTTTCTAATCCATTTTTGCTAACCAGATCTGAAATAAGCTTGACAAGAAATTCATATTTACTGGTGTAGCTACAATATAAAAGTTAAACAAGCAGCACATTATTTTGTATTAAATAATTTCTCTCTCACACACATTTTTTGAATTCTTTTTCCAGGAATTAGGTTCATTGAAGCTTTCAAAACTTTGTTAGGTAAACAAACGTCAACCTTAAATTAAATCGCGCTGAGTCGTGCAAACTTGTTAACTTGACATTGCACTGCTCGAATATATTTAATCTTTGCCTTTATGTGATCTAAAGCTCACGGGTTCGACCCGTGTACTATTGGAAAAATACTCCTATGGCAACGATGGAAGACTGTTGCAACAGATAGGTAAACTGTTGGCATAGAGCCATCGATGTTTGCGTCAAGGTAGGCTGTCTCCATTACACCCTATTGAGCTACAGTCTTTTTTCAGATTCTGCGTGAATCCAGAATGATTTGTGCACCGGACTATCCTTTTTGTTCTTATACAGGGATCTCGTGTATAGAGGAAGCTTAACGGCCCTTTTTTGTCCTTAGCATGGAGTAATGGTGACCTTGGTCACATAGTTGGATCCAATATTGACGATCTAGACTTATTTCCTGGATTAAAAGTGTTAATTGGTTTAGACTTACCTAAGAGCAACAATATCCCAAGAAATATTAAATGAATTAACTTTATTATCAAGTGAAAAAGAAAAATTAGAAGAAATCGATTGTAACAAAATATAAGTTTGTATCTCACAAAGCTTTAAAAAAATAGACTTCAAATAAATTAATATTTTCTTTTTAAGTTTAAGGGCTCCATTAAATTTTGAGGAAATGACACAAGATGCCTACGTTGGCCATTTATATTATCCGTTTCTAGCCCTTTTTTAAATAATTACATAAACTGTCTAAACGATCAAAACAAATTACCCCCTACTAACAACTCATCCCTTAAGCCACGAGACCCATATACAAATATTTAATGAGTTATTTAATTCTCTTGTCCGCTTATTTGTTATTAAATTTCAAGGATTCATAGTTAAATCCTTATATAGCCACCAACTGCCGCGTAACTTTTCTTGACTCTAATCCATTTCCGTTTGCTAACTAACCTTTTCTTTTATTTAGATGTAGGTTAGGTCATTTACTCATTAACTTGTAACTCAATATATCCCAAGGTTGTTTAATTTGTTACGCTCACTAATGCCATATATCTCAAATTTAGCTATATTATATTCTAAAATTAAATTTAGTCCAAAATAATTATAAAAATTTGTGGGGCACACAAGTCTGATTTCAATGAAGTATCAAGGCAAAGGTAATATCAGGGAGTATACTCTTCCAATTAGGTCCTTTTAGAATTTTTTGAAATTTTTATTATCAACTGATATTTTTTCAGCTTAATAATTAAATTAAATTTTTTTTAAAAACTTTTTGCACAATTGTATACCCTGTTGGTATAGCTATATACTATACTGTATCACATATTAGTTGAAATATTTTTTGATTGTATTAGCTACATTTAATCGGTACATTATTTGATTTTTCTTTAGTAATAGTAGAACAATACAGTATCTTGGATATTTTTAATTTTCCTTTATGCATGTGTATTATGTAATCATTTTGATTTTAATTTTTTCTTTCTGTGTTTTTTATATATTATAGTATCATGGTACAATATCTTGAAATACATTATTATATTGATATGTTGTACATTTATCTTTTTGATTCTTCTCTTTATGCATGCGTATTATGTAATAGTAGTATAGTCATATATAGCTGCCTAGAGTAAAACTGTATACCATATTGGTATAATTACATGTCATATTGGTATCATATGATAGTTGAAATATTTTTTTAGTTGTTTTAGCTGCATTTTTAAGTGAATTCTATTCTATATTTATATGATCATGTTTTGTTGTATTGGATTTTCTTGTACCTATAGACATAGATTTCGTGTATTATGTAATAGTTTTTATATTTATATGCAGTTGTTGGAACGATCCCGTACAACTATATACCCTATTAGTATAGTTATATACTATATTGGTATCATATGCTAGTTGAATCATTTTTTGGTTGTATTAACTGCATTCAATTGGTACACTATTTGATTTTCTTTTAATAATAGTATTATAGTACAATATCTTAAAATACTTTATTATATTAATATGTGGTACAATATTTTTTTATTTTTCTCTTTATGCATGTGTGTTATATAATAGTAGTATAGCCATATTGTTGCCGAAAATTAACTAGTAAAATTATATACCATGTTGGTACGTATAGTTATATGCCATATTGATATTATATGGTAATTTGAACTTTTTTTGGTTGTTTTAGCTGTATTTTTTAGTGAATTATATTATGAAATTATTTATATGAACATGCTTTGCGGTGATGGAATTTTTTTGTGCTGATGGCCATAGATTATATGTATTATGTAATAGTTTTTATAGTTAAGGTAATTGTTGGAACGACCCCATACAACTATATACCCTGTTAGTATACGAAATAAGCAAGTTGCTTCGCGAATATTTAGCTTGCAATGCGAGCATGTAATTTTCTCATACTTTTATTGTATCCTTTAATGTTTTGGTACAATAGTATAGTCGCATATAGTTGCAGCAATATTCTAGAGCAATCATATACTCTGTTGATATACATGTATACCATATTGGTATCATATAATACTAGAAGTCTTTTTTTGCTGCTTATATTTTTGTTGTATTTTCTAATATTTTATTATTATTTCTATTATAACTAGTATATATGAAGATTTGATGGTCGTAGATTATGTTTTCTTGCTCCATAACTGGTTGTGCTACTGCTAATAGTAGAGTGTGTATTGATATACGTAAGGAAAGAGATCAAGGCTTGCATGAAAATCACGTGGAGTTAGAAAAGAACAAAAAATAAAGAAAAATAATAAAAAATAAAATAAAGAAGTAGTCAAATTTCAGTGTGAAATAAGTTATAGTAAAAAATAACTGTAACGACCCGGTCAGTCGTTACGTAGAACCTGCATTATAATTACTATTATTGACTTGTCATAGGTTGGTTATACTTTTATTGATGTGTTAGAGTTGGTACGCTTGAAATCGGAATGGTTGTAGTGAGATTTTAGTCGCTTAGTCTTGAAAAATGGCCTTATAGTTGGAAAAGTCAACTGAGAGTTGACTTATTGGTAAACGACCTCGGAATGAGGATTTTATGGCTCGGATAGATTTGTTAGGTGATTTGAGAATTAGGAGTGTGTTCAGAATAATTTTGTGATGTCCGGTATAGAATTAGGCTTCAATTGACGAAAGTTAGTTTTGGCGATTTTCGGTCGACAGTGAAAAATAGGCTATCGGGGTCAGAACGGAATTCTGGAAGTTGGAACAGGTTCTTAATGTCATTTTGGATATGTCTGCAAAATTTCAGGTCAATCGGAGTTGTTTTGGATAGTTTCGGCATCGTTGGTGGATTTTAAAATTTTGAAAGTTCTTAGGCTTGAATCCGATTGATTTTTGTGTTTTGATTTTAGTTTTGGTGTTCCGAGGGTGAAAATAAGTTTGAATGATCATATAATATGTTGGTAGGTTTGGTTGGGGTCCCGAGGGGCTCGGGATTGATTTCGGGTGATTAACGGATACTTTTGGACTTAGAAAATAGTAGTTTTTGCTAGTGTGTTGCAGGTATAATTTTCTTCTATGAGATCGTGGGGTATTGTATGCCATCGCATAGGTCAGTTGGTGAAGCCCAGGAGATTTCTCTGTGAGATCGCAAGTGTGGAGGTGCGATCGCAGAGCAGAGGGAGTTAAGGCAGTGCGATCGCGTAGGAGGTGGTGCGAATGCACAGGGTCAGGCGCGCGTGGGGGTGAGTCAGCACTGTGCGAACGCAGGCAATTATGTGCGATCGCATGAGGGAGAAAATTATACACTGTGCGAACACACCTTAGGGTATGCGAACGCACTGAGTAAATTATTAAAAAAAACCTAGGCAATTAAATTAAAACCTTTCCTCGACCATAACCTATTTTAACACCATTTTTGAACGGGAAGAAGCTTTTGAGGCGATTTTGAAGAGGGAAAATCAGTGTTGTTCATAGAGGTAAATATTTTGGACCTTAAAACATGATTATAGGTGATTAAGAAACATAATCTCAGTGTTTAATTCATGAAAATCAGTAGAAAAAGGTGGGGTAAGGGCTTGAGATTATGAGACCTTTAGGTGTCGATTTGAGGGGTCAAACAAACTACGATTTTAGCGTTCTTTATATGTAAGGACTCGTGAGATGATGAAGAACATTTTGGTATAAAATTTGTCGAGTTCCGAGATGCGGGACTGGGGATCGGGTTTTGACCGATTTCGGGTTTTGTGCTTAAAATCAATATTTTTCAATTGAAATTCATTCCTTTAGCATAATTTGATGATAAAAATCTGAACTTGGTAGATTTGGAGCATTCAGAAGTGGATTCGAGAGGCAAGCGTATTGCGGAATAGTTTTCGGGCTAGTTTAAGGTAAGTAATGTCTTTAAATCCTGCCCTGAGGGTATGAAACCCCGGACTCTGCACCCTTTCACGAGTTTTGGAATGCAAAGGTTGGAACTTTGGAAAGATATTTCCTATTTAGGCAACTATTAAGTTGCGAAACCAATTTTAAGCCTATACTTAATAGTATTGATATATATATTGATATGATTTGGGCTGTAAGCCATGTGTAGGGTCTAGTGCCGATCTGTTTACCCCTTGGGAGCTGTTTTTACTATTTTCCTCACTTGATATGTTATGGTTTTCCCTCAGTATTTTTCTTGATAATGGTTTTGACACTCAGAGTATTTTGATACTATTTATTGAAAATAAAACATTATTTTTGGTCGAGAACTCGGTATATTTATGGCTTGAAGGGCATGTTAAGAGTGTCTGACTGAGTGAGGCTGCGGGCCAATATTGTGAGGATGCTATGATATGAGTGAGGCTGCGGGCCAATATTGTGAGTGATTTATGCCATGATGTGGCTTATTATAGCGCTTGGACAGTAGGAGCCCCTCCAGAGTCTGTACACACCCCCAGTGAGCGCAGGTACCTACTGAGTGCGAGTGATGCCTGATGGGCAGTTACTGAGTGATTGTGAGGTTGCCTGATGAGCTGTTACTAAGTGATGGTGAGGTTGCCTGATGGGATGATACTGAGTGATTGTGAGGTTTCCTGATGGGCTATTGTTATGAGAAATGAATTATGCCCGAGGGGCAGATTTATGATGATTTTACTGAGTTTTTGAACTATGTTCACTTCGTTTTTCAAACTGATTTTGCTGAGAGTTTTACTGAGATATATTGAAATTATACTTGTTTCAAAGGATTTATGGAAATTGGTTTTCGAACTTATGTATTTGATGAATACTTTATGGTGACTTGGTGTTTTACTGTTTTTGTGAATTGGTGTATCTGTGCTGTGTGTTTCGTATTTCTCAGTCTATGATTTATTTTCATTACTACTGAGTTGGCGTACTCATCATTACTCCATGTGCCTCTGTGCATAGATTCAGGTACCGATTTGGAGCAGTAGCTGTCTTGTTCGTTAGCAGCAACTTTACGGGATTTCGAGGTAGCTGTCCAGCGCCTACAACTTCTCCATTTCCCTTCCTTATTTAGTTTTAGCATTTCATTCCTAGACTTTATTTAAGACATTAGTAGAGTTAGTTGTATTTCGTAGATGCTCGTGACCATGTTGACTCCAGTCTTGGGAGGTTTTGTTTAGAGTTCTTTAGACTATTATTGGGGTGTTAAGACTTAAAGAAAATTATTCTATTGGATGTTTGTTATTTATTATCGAATTGAATTATTATAATCGAACAAATGCATAGTAATGTGATGGTTGGCTAGCCTAGTTCCACGATACGCGCCATCACGGCCTGTTAGGATTTGGGGTCGTGACAATAATAATAATAATAATAATACGATTTGGGCAAAAATAAATGAATAAAAGAGAAAAAAGAAAAAAGAAGAAAACGAGAAAAAAGAAAAGGAGAAAAGAAAGAAAAAAAGGAAAGAAGCATAGAAATAAAAAAAAATGGAGAAAAAAGAGAAAATTCCCCTAAAAAATTACTATGGGTGGGAAATGTAATTAATTTGATGGGTAGAAAAATAAATAGGTAGACAAAGATAAATAGTTTTATTTTTGTGGGTAACTGTATCATTCTCCCTTAAATTTTGGCTTTAGGACCACTTGACTTTTTTTTCATGTGAGACCTTATTCCATATTTTTAATTAATAGGACTTAAAGAAGGAAAACGAAAAATTTACAAGACAGATGTTTAAAAAGAAAAAATATATAAATATTAAGGTGTTATAAAATAAATATTATACAAGATACACCCACAACTCACTAGATACATCCTAGGAATTAATAGGTGCATCTATTCAAGTAGTACATTATAAGAATGTATGGATGGATTAAATGAACATCCATATACATTCACTTTATTTATAACACTCTCCTTTGGATGTTCATTTGAAAGATAATGTGCCTCGTTAAAATCTTACTAAAAAAAACCCAGTGGGAAAAAGCCCAGTGAAGGAAAAAGAGTACATACATCTTGTAATACGCATTGAGTGATGCCTCATTACAAACCTTATCAGAAAAATCCAATTGGGACAAAACCTTGGTTAAGGGAAAAAGAGTACATCGCATATTATACTCCCCCTGATGAAAGATTTCTTTGATATCTCGGAGACGACGCATTCCAATCTTATGTATCAGCTTCTCAAATGTTGATGTTAGCAATGCCTTAGTGAATAAATATGCTAGACTGTCACTTGAACGAATTTGTTGAACATCTATCTCACCATTTTGTTGAAGATCGTGTGTGAAAAAGAACTTTGGTGAAATATGCTTTGTTCTGTCTCCTTTGATATATCCTCTTTTAAGTTGATCTATGCAAGTAGCATTGTCTTCATACAATATCGTTGGAATCTTTGTTTTTAAAGAAAAACTACATAGTTGTTGAATATGTTGAGTCACTGATCTCAACCATACACATTCTATTAGCTTCATGAATTGCTATTATCTCTGCATGATTGGAAGATGTAGCAGCTAAAGTTTATTTTGTTTAACGCCATGAAATAGTTTTACCCCCACAAGTAAATAGATAGCCTATTTGAGATCGGGCTTTATGTGGGTCAGAAAAATAACCTGCATCTGCATAACCAATCAATTGTGAATCAGATTCATAAGAATAAAATAATCTCATATCAATAGTCCCTCGGAGGTATCTAAAAATATGCTTAACACCATTCAAATGTCTTATTGCTGGAAAGGAACTAAATCTTGCTAATAAACTTACTGCAAAAGTTATATCTGGTCGAGTATTATTTGCAAGATACATTAGTGCCCCAATTCCACTAAGGTATGGCGTTTCGTCACCAAGAAGCTCTCCATCATTTTCATAAGGTCGGAATGGATCTTTATTTATATCAAGTGATCTCACAATCATCGGGGTACTCAATGAATGTGCTTTATCCATATAAAAACGCTTTAGGATCTTTTTGGTATAAGTTGATTGATGGACAAAAATTCCATCTTTCATATGCTCAATTTTTATACTAAGACAAAATTTTGTCTTTTCAAGATCTTTCATTTCAAACTCTTTCTTCAAACAATCTACTACTTTTGGAAGTTCCCCGGGAGTTCCAATGATATTTAGATCATCAACATATACAACGCTTATAACAAATTCATATCCAGACCTTCTTATAAATATACAAGGACAGCTTGGATCATTCTTATACCCTTCTTTCAGTAAATACTCATTCAGGGATTATACTACATTCGCCCTGATTTTTCAATCCATATAAGGATTTTTGAAGCTTTATTGAACAAGTTTCACGAAAACTTTTATTAGTTTCAGGAAATTTAAGTCCTTCGGGGATTTTCATATAAATTTCGTTGTCTAATGTTCCATACAAGAAGGATGTGACAACATCCATCAGATGCATATCAAGTTTTTCATGGACTGCCAAATTTATAAGATACCTGAGAGTGATTGCATCCACCACGGGAGAATATATATCCATATAATCTATGTCAGGTCTTTGCAAAAATCCTTGTGCAACAAGTCGTGCTTTATATCTAACGACTTCATTTTTATCATTTCATTTTTGCACAAAAACCCATTTGTATCCTACTGGTTTTATTCCTTCAGGGGTTCGGAGTATATGCCCGAATACTTCACGTTTTTCATGTGACGCTAATTCTGCCTGGATAGCGTCTTTCTATTTTGGCCAATCACTTCTTTGTCTACATTTATCAACAGATCTTGGTTCAAGATCCTCATCTTATTGCATTATCTCAATAACAACATTATAAGCAAAAATATTATCGACAATAATATTATTTCAGTTCCACCTTTTTCCCGTAGAGACATAATTTATTGAGATCTCTTCATTCTTATTATTTTCATGTACCTGGACCTCCTCTGAAGTCTTAACATTTGTTACGTCACGGGGCTCTTTTTGATCAATTGCCTCCATATTATGATCTCCTAGATCATTTTCTCCTTTTTTCTTTCGGGGATTTTTATCTTTGGAACCAATTGGTCTACCACGTTTCAAGCGTGACTTAGACTCATTTGTATTTATGAATTGTCCAACCGGGACATCAATTCAAATAAGAGCATGAGCAGCTGGAATATGTGACTTAGTCACCCTTGGTAGGTTAATGAATGCATCTGGCAGTTGATTTGCAATATTTTGCAAATAAATTATCGTTTGAACCTCGTGTTCACATTTCTTTGTTCGAGGATCTAAATGAGATAGTGATAATGCGTTCCAATCTATCTCTTTTTGCAACTGCTTATTTTCTCCCCCTAATATTGGGTATATCGATTTATCAAAATGGAAATTAGAAAATCTTGCCGTAAATAAATCTCCAGTCATAGGTTCGAAATATTTTATATAGAAGGAGATTCATACCCAATATATATCCCCAACCTTCTTTGGGGTCCCATCTTTGTGCGTTGTGGTGGAGCAATTGGAACATATATTGCACATCCAAATATTCTAAGATGGGAAATATTTGGCTCCTGACCAAAAGCCAATTATATTGGGAATTCTTTATGATAACTTGTGGTTTTGATCCGCACAAGAGCTGCTGCATGCAAAATAGCATGGCCCCATGCCGAAATGGGAAGTTTTGTTCTCATAAGCATTGGTCTAGCAATTAATTGGAGGCGTTTTATCAATGATTCTGCTAGACTATTTTGAGTATGAACATGAGCAACATGATGCTCAATTGTTATCCCAGTTGATATGCAATAACCATAAAAGGCCTGGGACGTAAATTCACCAACATTATCAAGACTAAGTGTCTTAATTGCATAATCTGGAAACTGTACTCTTAATCTTATTAATTGAGCTAGTAACATCGCAAAGGCCAAATTGCGGGTTGATAACAAGCACACATTTGACCATCTTGTAGATGCATCTATTAAAACCATATAATATCTTAATGGTCCACATGGAGGGTGTATGGGCCCACATATATCACCATGTATACGTTTCAAAAATGCAGGAGATTCAACTCCAACTTTAATTACTGATGGTCTAATAATCAGTTTTCCTTGAGAACATGCAGCACAAGAGAATTCTTTAGTTTGAAGAATTTTCTGGTTCTTCAATGAATGACCATGTGAATTCTCAATTATTTTGCGCATCATGTTATAACCGGGATGGCCCAACCGATCATGCCAAATTATAAAATCATTAGTAAACTTCTTGTTTACTATGACATGTGATTCAGCTACACTAATATTAGTGTAGTATAATCTGGAGGAAAATGCGGGAAGCTTTTCAAGAACATACTTATTTTCCGCTTTTGTTGTAGTAATATAAAGGTATTCAACATTTCCTTCATTTGTGGTCTCAATAAGATAGTCATTTTGGCGAATATTTTTGAAACTTAACAAGTTTCTCTGAGACTTACTACAATATAATGCATCATTAACAACCAATATAGTTCCTCCTGGTAGTAATACAGTCACTCTTCCAGAGCCCTCAATTAATTTTGTACTACCAAATATTGTAATTATATTGGCTTCTTTCATAATTAAATAAGAGAAATATCTCTTATCTTTTAATATGGTGTGTGTCGTAGCACTATCCAGAAGACATATTTCTTCTTTATTATTCATACGGCTAACTGAAGACTAGGAAGTTTTCATATTCTTTAAGAAGAAGAAAAATACATTATAAGTAATGTTGAAAAATTTAAGAACAAAAGAAACTACATTTAGGAAATTAAATACTGACAATATAAAAAGTTCTATTCAAAATATGAACTTCATAAAAAGAAATATATTTATTCTTATAATTTTTTCCGATAATAAGTCTTCAGTTATGATGCTCAAAGAAGTCTCCAGCTTCTAAATGAGTAATATCTGCAAGGCCTTCAAAAATATCATCTTTATAGGCAATGTTTGCTTCAACTTTATCATGATTATTCATAGGGCCCGCTTCAACATCATTTTGAAAAATCAAGTGAGTCTCAACTTTATTTTGTTTCCGTTTTGTAGATTCTTGATAAAGTTTGACAAAATGTTCAGGTATACGATAAATTCGTGCCCAATAATTTTCCATACCATATCGGTAGACATTATTACCTTTGCTTTTTGAAGGATTGTCGTGCACCCTTTCTTCCTTCTCCTTAGCGGAAGATCGGGTTTATGACATTGGTTGGGATAACTCTTTCCTTTTGGGAAAGGGGGTTTGCATATTTTGAAGAGTCGCCACCTAACAATTTTAACGGTGCGTTAGGGCACATAAGGGGTTTAATTACAACTACGTTGCTAACCAGAGATTTGGGTAAGGGCTTGAAATTATCCTAAGGGGAAGGTATTAGGCACCCCTCAGGATCCACAAGTGTGGCTCCCGACCAAATAGTTTCGTGAATTTGTACAACTAACAAATAACAAGTAAAAGCTCAAATAAGAGGGGATTTAAGTCTTAAGCATACAAGTGTTTAGAAAACAGTAGGGATGATTACAAACTAGCGTATACAGGTATTTAAAAAATAGTAAGGATGATTACAAACTAGCGTATATAGGTGTCCTAGGTTTATAATAATATGGATCACATCAATGCAATACCCGGTAATCACTCCTCGAAGAGGGGATACACGTGGTATTAGCGCACCGGTCATCATATCCATATTCTACCCTTCCCACCCCGTGAGGATAATTAAAGCGTGTGTTGGTCACGAATTATATTGCGTGCTATTACACGTCCCATCCTATCAGTCCTGGAGGAGGTTAGGACTACTATCCTAAAGGGTAGGTACTAGGCAGACCCTCAGGTTTAAAAGGGTAAATTCTAAAGCGACAAGCAAAGAACATGTAGGACTGCCGTCATTGGGAAACACATAGGAGCATAAAGGAGGCTCAGATTTTCCTCCGCAGATAATGCATATAATTAGCACGACTCAAACACATATAAGGGCAGTGCTGTTAGTTAAGATCATAAGACATGGTATCTAGGTGAATGCAGAGGATACGCAGACTTGTTTTGTAACCCAAAAACATGCTCTAATCAGTTTTCCTACTAATTTAAAAGTACCTATTAGTATTAAGCAGCACACACAAGAGAGAGACAAATTTCTAATTTTTTTTTGGAAATTTAGTCACCTAAGGCTTGCCTAGGCGGGGGACAGTGTATATTAACAGAATTATTAGAGGAACTGTTGCAAATTGTTACCTAAATATGTTGTTCTACGTTGTTCAGAACACAGAAGCATTACCAGCTATTTTTAGAGAAAACTGAGTGAGGTTGTTATACCTTTTTTATACATCAGTAATTAGACTAAATGTAGTTGAGCGATTAGGACCCTATAACATGATATCTAATACACAGGTAGAGATGCAGAATGATGTATATGCAGAATTCCTAAGCATGATTTCTAAATGCTCAGTAGTCACTGTACGAATCATGGTTTCAAAAGATGTTGGAGTGATAATATAATTTAATGTTGTTTATCCTAGGACAAGATTTATAAGCGTACATGGCAGTGTGGACATGATAGTAGAGAATACCATTTATTAGAAGGATTTTTCTAAGTAAAAGTGAACATGCTGAAATAGTAGGTATGAGACCTAATAAACATGATTTCTATTTCATGAATTTGAAAATATGGGCCTAAACATGATCTCTATTGCACAGATAGGAAATAAAGTCTAATAGAATGATTTATAATGCATGAATTTGAACATATGGGCCTAAACATGATCTCTATTGCACATATAGGAAATAAAGTCTAATAGCATGATTTTTATCCCCATAATAACTATCGCATGGGTAGTTACCCCTCCCTTTTTACTATCCATCCCTGAGTTGTTTACAAATTATTATAGGCCAGGGAATTATGAATTACACAACCAAGGAAAATAAGAAGTTACTACTATAGGGAGCCTTCAAATAGGCCCAAATCTTCCAAACCTCAATGCCTTATGGTATTTCATAGCCTTTCATAGTCCGCGTGTATCAAAGTTCCCTAAGGACCTCAAGGGCTCCCGGGCAGTGCTCACACCCAGACATAGCCAAAGAATTAAACATGTGCAGTGTGGAAGTGCCAGCCTTGTGTGTCAGAGTTCAAAGGGTGCTCGAAGGGTTCCTAAAATAGTGCTCACACGAAGAGGGCTGAACTTAGACTTCTAAGAGTATATGTGAGAGTGCTTTTTATTTAAAAATATTTAAGTAAGGAATAGTTTTGAGAAAGGGTAAGTAAGAAAACAGTTTTTTGAAGAAAGGAAATGGAAGCTTAACCTCACAAAGGACCAAGGATAGTCCAACAAGCACAGACAGGGGTAATGGGATTAGGGACAAATACAGAGCATGTAAGCACATACATACAGCTGGCAGATACACATATGGACATGCGATCAGGAACTCCTAAGGGCCTAGAGGATTAGTGGGTACCGTGCCAAGTTAGATTAACAACTAAGGACATGATTAAACTAATGTACCAGTCATAGGCATGTAAGAAATAGGTGATAAGTGTACAGAAACATGCTGGTCATAAATGAATAAAGCCTAATTTAAACATGCAGAGGGGAGTTCAAGATCCTAGATACATGCTGAAGAATAAGTAAGCAAGTTGGAAGCATGCTGAATTACAACAGTAATGAAAACATGTTGGTTTGAGGAACTGAAATCTAAATTAGAACATACCAATGAAGTGAAGAAAGCAGTAACACAAACAGGAAAGTAGGAGAATGCAGAATAGTTAGCCTTGACTTGCAGCCGGCTAACCTAGAGTAGTAGTAGTAGTTAGCATAGAAGAGAGTGCAAAAAGCTTTTAAATTGTGAGAGAGATTTTTTGAACAAATTAGTTCATGTGTCTGTGTCTGTGTATGAATAGAGTATATATAGTTTTGAAAACTTGATGAAAAATAAGGAAAGAATCAGAATTAACCAGTGATTGTGGGACTGAATATCAATCAGTACCCAATTAGTACGAGTATCCCTATAATCAAGGGGGTGATTCAAACGGTGAATATTAAATAAGGAAAGGACAAAATATAGCTTAGAGGAATATAAGAACAGTGTAAGTACAACAAGCAATTAGGTATCTCTTAATTGAAGGGGTTAAACTCAAATGACTAGTAGGTAGAATAATAATTAAGAAAAGTTCTGATGCCTGTAACATATATGGACACAGTTTCACCCCTAATTCAAGCATACAATTGAGACTAGGTTCAGAAGATATCGCTTAAGGAAATAGTAATCAATTAACAGTTAATCAATTATGTAACAAGGTAAGAAAACAAAGTTTGAAATCAATAAGAACATCTCATAAGAAATCAGGGATTCAAAATTGTAATTAAGGGAAGGCCTCATGTATATAAGGAAACATTCAGAATCAGCAGAGGATATCATATGAAAAATCAGTATAGTACTAATCATAATCATTCAGGGATTCAAGACAGTAATGATTCAAGCAGGATGAACACACAAGAAGCAGCAGAATCAAAGACCCAATAGCATAGTGAAGCAATAATCACAAAGAAACATGGATTACTCATGGAAAACAGATACACATACAAATCGAAAGAAAAAGACATGCTCAGAATTTAGAACACAGTGTTAAAACTAAAGTTTTAACATAATAAATCATGATTAAAAGTGATAAAACGTTTAAGCATATGGGAAAAATCATTTGAACTTTGAGAAACAGTTTGAAGAAAAGGTTTTAGAAACCCTAAGTGAAAAACCTATTTAATAAATGGAAAACCTTTAAGAAAAAAATGTAATAATACTCGTAATAAACCCGGATCTAGTCTAGATCTAAGAGAATAGGAAGGTTTTCGAAGAAAACATGTAAAAAGCTTCATGATATACACAGATCTAAGACAGATCTAAAGGAATCATGAAAATACTAGGGTTAGGGTTTCAGAGAGTTGAAAAAACAAGAAAAACCTTAAAGATGTCGCCAGCGTTAGCCGGAAAAGTCATGGCTCTTACTTAGACGGTCGGAGGAGGCCGGAAGATGGCATGAGGGACCATGGGTAGGATCTGAACTGCTCCAGGTTCGCCGGATGGCCTTAGGGTGTCATTAGACCGGTGTAGGGTGAAGTAGTAACCAGGAGATAATGGGAGACCATAGTTTCCGGCGAGGGAACTAGCCGGAGAAGACTAACAAACTCCATCGGAGGAGGGAGACAAGGGAAGGTTCTAGAGAGAACCAGAGAGAGAGAGAGTATAGAGATGAGAGACCGAGTGAAATGAGGGGTCTGTGGGGAGTAGGTCTAGGTTTAATTATGGTAACACTAATTTGGGCCGTTGATTTAAATTGGTCAACGACTCAGATTAGTCGTGGGGTTGGGCCGGGTAGGATTTTAGGTTTGGGCTGGGTAATTGGGCTGATTAAATTGGGTAAGGGCCCGGGTGAAATTAGGCTAGCATTGAAATTAAAAGTTCTACTAGTTAAATACCCAAAAAATTGATAAATAATTAATAAAAAATAGCTAATAATTATATAAAATGAAATTAATACTAAATAAATGAAATTAAATAATTAATGAATATAAAAATATAAAATGAGATAATTATTGATTTAAATGGTATAAAATGTACAATTAGGCCATAGTTGTAAAATTATTGTAATTATGGTCAAATAATGCCAAATTGGCTAATTTGTGAAATAATTAAATCCTAATAGGATTAAAAATGATATGTTGACTGGGAAATATTTGAAATTATTTATAATACAGTTTACGAATAATTATTGAATATAAAAATACTGAATAAATTGGAAAATGATTTAATAAAAATATGAAAAATTTCGAAAAAATACCAGTTATTATAAATAGTGATTTTGAAGGTATTTTATACAAATTTTAAAAATAATTTGAGAAAAAATTGGGTATTAACAGCTGCCCCTCTTTACCCGGGAAGGATGAAAGAGTTGTCGGGTAAAGATATGATGGCCAATTTGGACCGAGTGGAAATAACTTGAAAGGTTCAGGCCGCACCCTGGTTCCTGAGCTGCCTACATATCCCTGGTCTTACAGGAATCAGGGCGTATTTATTTCAGGGGTCATCGGTGAAATATACCGATGAAGTTTTACAAGAACGGACGCCAAGTACAGGGGTAGATAAGCAAATGACTTACGGGATAATTAGGAGACCTGGAGCGGAACCGTTCCTGCCTGGATGGTTGTTGCTTGCCGGATTACCTACAAATAAACAATACGAGCGTATATTGTGCATTATTTAAACATGATGCAAATTCTCGTTGGACGATGAATGCTGTCTTTGGACGGTTAAGGACGACGTCTTTAGACCATGATGTCCTGGGCCATGAATTTTTTTGATGAGGGATTCGCAGGCCATGAAATGATGTTCTCGGGCCATGGGGATGGTGCCTCCGAACCATGAAACCTTTGAATAATGATATGCAAAATGATAAAAGAGATCCTCAGGCCATAATATGGTGTTCTCGGGCTATGAAGATGGTGCCTCCGAACAATGACGCCTTTGGATAGGTTGGCGATATTTCAGCCCATGAAGATGCAATAGCATGATACTGACAAGACAGAGCTTAGTCTTGCGAATTAAAAAAAGGCAGAGCTTAGCCCGAAAGGAAGCAAATGAATAGAGATAGGGGTTTCTTTTGAAAAGTAAATGGGAGACAGTGTTTAGTCTCGGAAGGCAGAAAGGTAGCCTTATGCAATATGCGGATGCAGATGGAGACATCGTTTAGTTTTGGAAGGCAGAAAGGTAGCCTTATACAATATACAGATGCAGATGGAGACGTTGTTTAGTCTCGGAAGGCAGAAAGGTAGCCTTATGCAATATGCGGATGCAGATGGAGACAATGTTTAGTCTCGGAAGGCATAAAGGTAGACTTATGCAATATGCGGATGCAGATGGAGACATCGTTTAGTCTCGGAAGGAAGAACGGTAGCCTTATGCAATATGCAGATGCATATGGAGATAGCATTTAGTCTAGAAAGGCAGAAAGGTAGCCTTATGCAACATGTAAGGAAGGACGACAAAAATTCTTAGCTGGCGTTAATTGCGGTAGAGCATTGTGATAATGAAGCATCATTTTTTATGATAATAAATATTGGCGTGTGCGATGAGTTTGAGGAACGATGTCTGTCCTTTGAGCGGATAATATGTTTTGGGGCTTTTGCAATTTTTGCCTGCATCCAAAGAAAGATCGTGAGTTTTATAAAGGGGGAAGGTTAGTTCGCATTCCCGATGGCTCTGCTTGGCTCGTTGGCTTGATATGATGATACTGTCTGTATCATTGGGATAGCGTTCGCTAAACAAGCTGTTCCAGAATAAAAAAAATATGCATGATTTTGTAAAAGTGTAATATATAATCTAAAATAGTTTTTAGATGAACCGACGACGTGGAACGGCTTGAGACATTGCAACCTCTTCTGCTACAGAATTTTGAGGGTCCTCCTCAAAATTCTGCCCAGTTTGCTGGGTGGATGCCTCTGACTGCTGCTCGCGCCGTGACTAGCTGAACTTTCTTCGGAATTTTGAGGGTCCTCTTCAAAAATCTGCCCCAGTTTTCAATTGCGGGGAAAAAAATAGATTTTTATTAAATTGTGACCGAACCCATAGGGTTGCCTACGTATCCCCTCTTAAACGGGAATCAGGTCAGGCGTAGTTCAAATTAAGTCATTGAAAAAGCATAAAGATTACACATAGTAGCGTTTGACTGCATCTGAATTGATTGGCTTGGGCCAGACTTCTCCATCCATTTCTGCGAGTGTAAGTGTTCCTCCTGTCAGCACCCTATGAACCATGTACGGACCTTGCCAGTTAGGAGAGAACTTCCCCTTGGCTTAATCTTGATGCGGAAAGATTCTGTTTAACACCAGCTACCCCGGTGTGAATCATCTCAGCTTGACTTTCTTGTTGAAGGCCCTGGCCATTCTGTTATGATATAGTTGACCATGACATACTGCATTCATTCTCTTCCCGTCTATGAGGGCTAGTTGCTCATAACGGCTTCTTACCCACTCTGCATCGCTGAGCTCAGCTTCCTGTATAATTCTTAGAGATGGAATCTCCACTTCGGAAGGAATAACAGCCTACGTACCATAAACTAGCATATAGGGAGTTTCCCCCGTTGATGTGTGGACAGTGGTGCGGTATCCCAGTAAGGAGAATGATAACTTTTCATGCCATTGCTTGTGCCTTTCTATCATCTTTCTTAGTATCTTCTTGATGTTTTTGTTAGCGCCCTCTACGGGTCCATTCATCTGAGGTCTGTATGCTATGGAATTCTTGTGTTTGATCTTGAAATTTTCACATATAGCTTTCATTAAGTCATTGTTGAGATTAGAACCATTATCGGTGATGATTGACTCCGGAACTCCGAACTGATAAACAATGGGGTCGCGGACAAAGTCGGACACATCTTTCTTAGTAACGTTTGTAGGAGGCTGCTTCGACCCATTTAGTGAAGTAGTCAATGGCGACCAAAATGAACTTGTGGCCATTGGAAGCGGTAGGCTCAATTGGTCCAATAAAGTCCATACCCCAAGCGGTGAACGGCCATGGCGAGCTGGTTGCATTAAGCTCACTTGGAGGCACTTTTATCATATTCCCATGTATCTGCCATCGGTTGCACTTCCGAACATACTGGATGCAGCCCGTTTCCATTGTCATCCAAAAGTAACCAGCTCGAAGTATTTTCTTTGCTAAAACAAAACCGTTCATATGTGGTCCACATGTCCCTGCATGAGTTTCTTCCAACAACTTTGATGCTTCCTTTACGTCAACACACCTTAATAACCCCAAATCAGGAGTCCTCCTATACAGGATTCCTCCGCTGTGGAAAACATTGTTGGACAATCTCCGAAGTGTGCATTTATGAGTGGAATTTGCAAGCTCAGGGTATTCTCCTTTTGCCAAGTACCTATCAATGTCATGAAACCAAGGATTTCCGCCTGCTTCTTCTTCGATATAGGCACAGTAAGTTGGCTGATTATGGATCTTTATAGGAATATGGTCAATGAAATTCTTGTCCGGATGCTGGATCATTGAGGAAAAAGTAGCTAATGCGTCGGCGAACTCATTCTGGATTTTGGGGACGTGCCGGAACTCTATCTTTATGAACCTCTTTCTTAACCACTATACATGGTGTAGATACGGCAGTATCTTGGAATTCTTTGTTGCCCATTCTCCTTGTACTTGATGTACTAATAGGTCTGAATCACCAATCACTAACAGCTCCTGGACGTTCATGTCAATGGCCATATTAATCCCCAAGATGCAGGCTTCATATTTGGCCATATTGTTGGTGCAAGGGAACCTGAGTTTGGTGGATATCGGATAATGCTGACTGGTATCTGATACTAGTACTACTCCAATATCGACTCCCTTGAAGTTTGCTGCTCCATCAAAGAACATCCTCCAGCCATCATAGGATTCTGCAATATCTTCTCCTATGAATGATACCTCTTCATCAGAAGAATATGTTTTTAGGGGTTCGTATCCTCCGTCTATGGGATTCTCAGCAAGATGGTCTTCTAGATCTTTTCCTTTAACTGCCTTTTGAGTCATGTAGACAATGTCGAATTCGCTCAAAAGGATTTTCCACTTGGCTAGCTTGCCAGTGGGCATGGGCTTCTGAAAGATGTACTTTAATGGATCCATCCTTGATATGAGATATATTGTGTAGGCACAGAAGTAATGCCTCAGCTTTTGGGCGACCCAAGTTAGAGCACGACATTTACGCTCTAATAGAGAATATCGGGCCTCATATGGAGTGAACTTCTTGCTGAGGTAATAAATAGCTTGTTCCTTCCATCCTGTTTCATCGTGCTGCCCTAGAACGCAGTCGAAAGCTCCATCTAATACTGCAAGATAGAGTAGTAAAGGTCTGCTTGGCTCGGGCGGTACTAGGACTGGCGGTGTTGACAAATATTACTTGATTCTGTCGAAAGCCTTTTGACAATCATCGGTCCACTTGGTCGCAGCGTCCTTCTTCAACATCTTAAAGATTGGCTCGCAGATCACTGTAGACTGTGATATAAACCGGCTGATGTAATTAAGCCTCCCCAAGAAACTCATCACATATTTTTTGTTCCTTGGTGGTGGTAACTCTTGAATGGCTTTGACCATGGATAGATCCAATTCTATTCCCCGGCGGCTTACAATAAATCCCAGCAGCTTCCTAGCAGGAACCCCGAATGCACACTTCGCGGGGTTTAGTTTCAGATTGTATTTTCGCAACCTATTGAAGAACTTCCCCAAATTCTCCATGTGATCAGCATCTTTCTTTGATTTGATAATGACATCATCTACGTACACCTCGATCTCCTTGTGAATCATGTCATGGAATATGGTGGTCATGGCCCTCATGTAGGTGGCCTCTGCATTCTTTAGACCGAATGACATAATCTTGTAAAAATAACTCCCCACGGTGTAATGAACACCATTTTCTCAGCATCTTCCTCATCCATCCAAATTTGGTGATGACAAGCGAAGCAATCCACAAAGGATTGCAATTCATGCTTGGCGCAGTTATAAATCAGAATGTGTATATTTGGCAGGGGGAAGTCATCTTTCGAACTGGCCCGGTTGATATCTCGGTAGTCGACGCAGACTCTGACCTTCTCGTCCTTATTTGGCACAGGTACAATGTTGGATAACCATGTCTGGTACTCCACTACCCGGAGAAGTTTGGCATTGATCTACTTGGTAACTTCTTCTTTGATTTTCAAACTAATGTCGGGTTTGAACTTTCTGAGTTTTTGTTTCACTGGTGGACACATTGGATTGGTTGGCAGTTTATGAGTCACAATAGACGTACTTAGACCAGTCATGTGATCATACGACCATGCAAATACGTCCCCATACTCTCTTAGAAACTTTGTGTATTCTTTCTTTTTTGATGGTGACAAATGGATGCTGATGCGAGTCTCCTTGACGTTTTCTGAATCCCCCATGTTGATAACTTCGGTCTCATCCAGGTGGAATTAGATTTGTTCTCAAAGTTCTCAACTTCTTTGACAATCTCGTCAGGTATGTCGTCCTCTTCTGAATCAATGTCCGTTTGCTGTGTTGTCTCATTGCATGTCACAGTCATTGGTTCATCAAGACAAGTAATAGTAATGCTGTATAAATAAAGTAATGAGAGAAAACAATAGCAATAAATATCATATTCGTAAGAGAAATTTAGAAGATGCTTTGATAGATTGAATAACTGTTTTGAACATTGAAGATCTTTATTGCAGAAATTGAATAATGCAGGAAAAGGAAAACCATTTAGTAAATAAAACAGTAAATCATGCTTATTTTACCCTTGCTACCCCGAGGCTCGTCGGGCCTTGGTTGTCATGATAGACCAGTTCTTGAGATATGCCCCCTTGATTACAGTCTGTATGGAAGGGCCTTCCTCCCCATCTCCCTCGAGAACAACACAACAATCCATATCATCATTCTCTAGGAACAAACTCCTCATTGCTGAAAGTGCTTCTTCCTCATCTGAACCATGAATAGTGTCGGCCTGCTTGAAAGTCTGCTCAAGATGAGGTATTGGCTGATCCAAAGGGTAATAGGGACCGCGCCAAGGTGGCGACCAGTCATTGAATTCATGCCAAGTGTACTCATACCCCAGACCGAAAGTGGTTCCATGTTCCTTGAGCTTTATGGGATTCGTAATCCCTTGGAGGTTTTTACCGATCCCTTTGCCTGACTCATATCCTCTCCAGTTTAGGATGCTCTTGATCTTGTTATCCCACCATTTGTCCTTGTCGATAGCATTGACCCATTCAATATGGTGCTAAGTTCCTCCTCCCATCTTCCTTTTTCCGTCAATCACCGGAATAGTTTGACGACTATAAATAGGGTTGCTACCGTCACTATGAATAATCACCTCTTGGTGGTTCCACTCAAATTTTAACGCCTGATGTAGTGTTGATGCTACGACCCCAGCAGCATGAATCCAGGGTCGTCCCAACAACAGGTTTTAGGATGGCGGGACATGTATCATCTGGAAATCCATCTGTAGACATAGACTGATCTCCCCCATGGTGGACCTTTGAGAACCGCGAAGGCTTTCACATTGATCGACCCATCCTTTATCTCATGTAGCCTTTTACCCAATTTCTTGAGTGTTATCAACGGACATATGTTAAGACTAGAACCTCCATCGATCAAGATTCTTGTGATGAAATGATCCTCGCACTGCACGGTGATGTGCAGTGCTTTGTTGTGCCCCAATCCTTCAGGTGGTATCTCATCCTCATGAAAAGTGATTTTATGATTCTTCAGTACCTGGCCTACCATACTGGCCATTTCCCCACTAGTGATGTTGTTTGCACATATGCTTCACTCAACACTTTCAACAAAGTATTTCTGTGTGTTTCGGAATTCTGCAGCAGAGAGAGGATGGATATTTGTGCCGGTGTCTTGTTCAGCTGGTCGATGACTGACTACTCCTTAGCCTGTACCTTTCTCCAAAGGTCATCGGGACTCGTTTTAATAAGGGGAGGCCGGTTGGCAGCCTGCTTTCTTGACTCGGCCAGTGCTCAGGGGTGTAGACCCTACCAGTTCTCGTCATACCCTGTGCTGCGACAACTTCCTCAGACCTGACCTTGATTTTCCTTCTTGCCTCGGCTGTGTAGTCCCAAGGAATAGTGTTTGAATAAAAGGGTGGCATGGTTGACATTGCCACTAGAATTGGTGTATCCATCTTTATTTCAAACGGAATGTGTGTTCGGGGTGGCAAGACTGCGACCTCGAACGAAGCTGGTGTATTTGCTGGAGATACAAACTCAACTTCAATTGGCACTGGTGACTTTGCAGGTGTTGTTGTTTCAAACTCAAATGGTATAGACATATTCACCTCAGCGGCCTCAGATGGCTGAACCTGGACTATGATCGGTTTGAGAGTGAATGTGGATTTCCTTGGGTCGTCGCCTTCTGCGATCAACCCGATTGACCCCTCGGGATCCCAATCATCTTTTATTTCAATCATATGGATACCTCTACCCTTAGGGTCTGGCAGAGGATTGTCGCGGGCGTTTGGAGTGGGGTCTTTTGCCACAATAACCTTGTTGTCAATGAGAGCCTGTATTTTGTACTTCAGAGAACGGAATTCTTCGATGGTGTGTCCTTTCATGCCGGAATGGTATGCACAAGATTTTTTTGGATTAACCCACTAAGAAGGGTTCTCAGGGGTGGCAGCAGGGATAGGTGTGACATAACCAGCAACTTTGAGTTTTTCATACAGCTGGTCAATGGGCTCGGCTATGGCGGTGTATTGCTTTGGAGGGCGGCGATCAAAATTGGGACGAGGTCTAGGGAAGTTTTGGCGTGCAGGGGGTGATTGGTAATGGGATGGCTGGGAATTATAAGTGTGGTAGACAGGAAGGGGTTGTGGATATTTGAGCGAAGCAAGTTGATATGTGGGTGGTGGAGCTTGGTAGGAAGGTGGTGGAGTTTGGTAATTTAGTGAGGGTGCTTGGTAATTCGGGGTTGGATGATATGTGAGTGGAGGTGTCAGATAAGTTTGGTACTTGAGTGGGGAATTGGTTCTTTGTGACACCATTACGGCTCCCACATCTCTCTTGTTAGACACACCACCGGACTTTAGAGCCTTGTTAGTGGTTTACAAGGCTTCAAGATTTGTAATCATACCGCTTTTAATACCTTCTTCAATCCGCTCGCCCAATTTGATGATGTAAGAGAACTTGTGGCCCTCAACCATCATTAACCGTTCATAATACTGCGGGTCCTCAGCCCGGACAAAGAACTTGTTCATCTATTCTTCCTCTAGAGCAGGTCTGACTTTAGCGGCTTCGGACCTCTAGCGAGTAGCATACTCGCGAAAGGTTTCCGTAGGCTTCTTCTTCAAATTTTGAATGTAGAACACATCCAGCGTGTTCTCTTTGTTGAATCTAAATCTGTCCATGAAATCAGACGCCATGCTTACTCAGTTTGACCATTTCTTGGGGTCTTGGCTGATGTACCAAGACAGTGCATCTCCCTTCAAACTCCTCATGAACAGCTTCATGCAGATTCTTTCATCATTTCCCACGCCAACCAATTTGTCGCAATAGGTCCTCAGATGGACTCTCGGATCACCAGTACCCTCAAACATTTTGAAATTTGGAGGTTTGTACCCCTCGGGCAGTTCGACATCAGGTTGGATACAAAGGTCTTCATAATTCAACCCTTCNGACTCGGCTGGTCAGTTTCCTAAGCTCCTCGGCCAAGTTCCTGATAAGTAAATCCTTTTCGTCAGACTCGGATGCCAGTGGGATAGGCGGAGTGGAGTGGGTCATGGTTTTCACATAGATGGGATTGTTATAGGTGTGGAAATGGTCTTTTGTGGGGGGTTTTGAGGTTCTAGGATGAGTAGTGGGGTGTTATTTGAGGTGTGGCAAGCATTGTACTGTGTTAGGAGAGTTTGGTTGTTTGGGGGAGTGGTGTGATGGTGAGGTGCGGGATGATTTTGTTGTCTTGGGATATTTTGTGGAGGTGCGGTGTATTGAGCATTTGGAAGGTTGGCGTCAGGGATGTTGAGGGAAAATGACAAGTTGGTCAGATTCCGGACTTGATCGAGTTCTTCCTGAAATTTCAGCAATATCTATTCAAGTGGTGACATGTTCTCATGCAGGACATGAATAACTCGGCCATCAGTGGCCTCTAACCGTTCAATCACATTCTCCTTCTGATGCCGCTGGACTCTTACTTTTGCCTTTGTCTTTGCCCTTAGGAGGACTAAGGGGAGGAGTAGGTGGAGGTCCCTTGGATCTGGTGCGATAGGCTGATCATGCCAGAATGCACGAACTAACCTTTGGGAAGGGGAGTAAGAAAAAATAAAAACAAAAGGTAACTAAGTCAGTGAGGATCATGAAAAGAGTATTGCAGTATTTAAACACATAATGCGGAAACGAAAGTGTGTCCTAAGTTGGGGACCTCTTTGTGCCCGAGGTAGGCCTAGCGACAAATTGATTTGGAGAACTTAAAATGCTAAATGCCTCATTTTATTGATAATAAAATAGACAAATCCTGAAATGACAGACGAAAAATAAAAATCACTAATGGTCATTGGCCTTATTACATTGATAGAAAAATAAAGACATTCCTATCTACTTAGTCCCAGAAGGACCTTCCCCAGATTCGGCATTCCTGCTTTCTTCTAACAGCTTTCCCAGCTCGCAAAGTCCCAGTAACAGGTAAGTTCTTGCTAGGTATCCCCTTGCAGCTCCCTCAGCCTTTTGACAATCTTCAACCCTTTTGAGTAACTTTTCTTCCAAATTGATCATACCTCGTTCCAAATATCCCAGCCTCTTGTTGGAAATAGTAGCCATGTCCTTCCATTCCTCGATCCGTCTTTTGTTGGACTCATGTATCTTGTAGTGATCATCCTTATTTTCCCGGATCCTTTTACGCAACTGGTTGAATTTGACTTGTGCTTCAGCCCTTTCATCTATAACCATGTGACCTCGGACGTACCCCGACTTGCCTAGACCACCCAGATCCTCTTCTAACCAACCAAGATAGAAAGGGGTATAACTGGCGTGATACCTGTCCGGCTCGATGTTGTCTTTCTCAAGTATAACCTTGTGGTGCCATAGGTGCTGAGCTTGGCACTTGTGAGGACTGCCATTATTTTGAAAGTCGGCTCGGAGATGGCTCATCTTCTCGACCCTAGGGATGACTTGCTTCCTTCCTAATTGCTTCGTAACTCGAAGAGGGACGTAAGGTAGACCAATCAGTATCAGAAATGATGCGTCTCAGTATCGAATGATGAACTCGTCTGTTGGAAACCATTAGAACATCCATTGAACCTGTTCTTCAGTCTAGTTATCAAAAAGCTCGACCCATCCTTCAGCATTTTTAGATTGAGCGAACATGTCAGGGATATAGTTCATTCGCTTTGGGTGATAGAAAACGATGTGGTCATCCCACATTCGGCGGTGGATGTCCTGTCGATATTCGCCCTTTTGGAGATGTTCCACGAGCCAAAGTTGAAGTAACAAATTGCAACCTTCGAAATGCTTCGCTCCTTGTTGACATCTTTCTAAGGCCCGATATATATCTGCAACGATCACGGGCACAATGCTGAAATATTGCTCATTTACCCCTTCCATTATGGTCTTAGTCACCATGGCTAGCCTGGTATGGATCCTTTCTTTCTTCATCGGGAACACGATCAAACCCAAAAAGCAGACCATAAACACGAACACTCGGTGATGGAAGTGTCCTAGAGAGGTGATAGCAAACTCGTCATGGTAGGTACAATATGATTTGATGTAGCCATACCATTCGTACAAGTAGTCAAAAGGAATATACGAATCCTCCAGACATACCAATTCCGCGTCCTTTTTCAGAACCATCATTTTGAGGAAACTTTTGCCTGTGTGGTTCTCAGGCATCAGCAACCCTAGAGTTTCCCATACTAGGTTAGCCAGCCCTCCTATCTCTTCTATCAATGGTGCTATTTCGATGTTCCCAAAGCGGAACATGGATCTTTCACGATCCTAGAACAGGGTAGCAGCCTCTACTATCATTTTGTTAAGCTGGATTTCCAGAAGAGATGGTAGATTAGTCAAGTGTTTCCTGACGATAGTTTTGTCGCTAGAATGTAGATCCTCCCACCAACTCAGCAATTTTGGGTGGATGTTGGAGACCATGCCGAATATGGGGACTTCGTGCCTCATTTTTTTTTTCTGCAAAACTAATAGGTTAGGCCCTTACCCCCACCTGACTCGACTATTTAACGTCAATAATTAGCAGGTAGCATTTAGTTCTCCAAATAAATGCACAGAACGTGAGGGCGTCCGTTTGGGTTTAGGGAAACCCGGTGGACTTTTGGATAAGGCTTATCTTAAAAGCTATTGTGCGGACGACACTTTAGCTTGACTAGGTTTGACCATGATGCATGCAATAGTTCAATAGAGTAAGGTTTCTATGGGGTTTTAGACTGGTACCCTTGAGCGGACAACTCAAGGGGGAAAGGCACAGAACTGTCGACTGCACCACTGATCGACTAGTTTTACCGCAAATAAGCCTTTTCAAATTTAGTGGGTAATAATATAGGAAGGGGGCAACCACTCATCAAGTGGTGCTATAGTATTTTGTTTGGCACGAGTGGAGTATGAATGTTGAGCATGATTTATGCAATAAGTATTAAAACAGGTTGTCACGTATTTGCACGTTAAAGAAAGCAGTAAATACGGTAATAATGATTTAAAGTAGTTACAAAAAGGAAACAAAGAGACATGTCAGTTACATTTTGAAAAAATAAGTACTCGAAGCAAACAATGAACTGCATGCAAAGGGAATGGGAAAGGGAACAAGTATTTAAATAAAGGAATAAATTCACGAAACAATTTGAAATGGTAAAAGCCTGGATATCCCCATCAGAGTCGCCATGCTGTCGCGCACCCTTTTTTCCTCCTCCTTAGCGGAAGATCGGGTTTATGACATTAGTTGGGACAACTCTTTCCTTTTGGGAAAAGGGGTTTGCATATTTTGAAGAGTCGCCACCTAACGATTTTAACGGTGTGTTAGGGCACCTAAGGGATTTAATTACAACTATGTTGCTAACCAGAGATTTGGGTAAGGGCTTGAAATTATCCTAAGGGGAAGGTATTAGGCATCCCTCAGGATCCTTAAGTGTGGTTCCCGGCCAAATGATTGTTTGAATTAGTACAACTAACAAATAACAAGTAAAGGATCAAATAAGAGGGGATTTAAGTCTTAAGAATACAGGTGTTTAGAAAACAGTAGGGATGATTACAAACTAGCATATACAGGTGTTTAGAAAACAGTATGGATGATTACAAACTAGCGTATACAGGTGTCCTAGGTTTATAATAATATGGATCACATCAATGCAATACCCGGTAATCACTCCTAGAAGAGGAGCTGCACGTGGTATTAGCGCACCGGTCATCATATCCATATTCTACCCTTCCCACCCCGTGAAGGTAATTAAAGTATGTGTTGGTCACGGATTCTATTGCGTGTTATTACCCATCCTATCCTATCAATCCTGGAGGAGGTTAGGACTACTATCCTAAAGGGTAGGTACTAGGCAGACCCATAGGTTTAAAAGGGTAAATTATAAGGCGACAAGCAAAGAACATGTAGGACTGTAGTCAGTGGGAAACACATAGGAGCATAAAGGAGGCTCAGATTTTCCTCCGCAGATAATGCATATAATTAGCACGACTCAAACACATATAAGGGCAGTGCTCTTAATTAATATCCTAAGACATGGTATCTAGGTGAATGTGGAGGATAAAAAGACTTGTTTTATAACCCAAAAACATGCTCTAATCAGTTTGCCTACTGATTTAAAAGTACCTATTAGTGTTAAGAAGCACAAACAAGAGAGAGACAGTTGTCTAATTTTTTTTTGGAAATTTAGTCACCTAAGGCTTGCCTAGGCGGGGGACAGTGTATATTAACATAATTATTAGAGGAACTGTTGCAAATTGTTACCTAAACATGCTGTTCTAGGTTGTTCAGAACACAGAAGCATTACCAGTTGTTTTTAGAGAAAACTGAGTGAGGTTGTTATACCTTTTTTATACATCAGTAATTAGACTAAATGTAGTTGAGCGATTAGGACCCTATAACATGGTATCTAATGCACAGGTAGAGATGCAGAATGATGCATATGCAGAATTCCTAAGCATGATTTCTGAATGCTCAGTAGTCACATTATTAATCATGGTTTCAAAAGATGCTGGGGTGATAATTTATTTTAATGTTGTTTAGCCTAGGACAAGATTTCTAAGCGTACATGGCAGTGTGGACATGATAGTAGAGAATACCATTTAGTAGCAGGATTTTTCTAAGTAAAAGTTAACATGCTGAAACAGTAGGTATGAGACCTAAAAAACATGATTTCTAATGCATGAATTTGAACATATGGGCCTAAACATGATCTTTATTGCACAGATAGGAAATAACGTCTAATAGCATGATTTCTAATGCATGAATTTGAACATATGGGCCTAAACATGATCTCTATTGCACAGATAGGATATAAATTCTAATAGCATGATTTCTATCCCTTTAATAGCTATCGCATGCATAGTTACCCCCTCCCTTTTTACTATCCATCCCTGAGTTGTTTACAAATTATTACAGGCCAGGGAATTATGAATTACACAATCAAAGGAAAAATAAGAAGTTACTTCTATAGGGAGCCTTCAATCAGGCCCAGATCTTCCAAACCTGAATGTCTTATGGTATTTCATAGCCTTTCATAGTCCGGGTGTATCAGAGTTCCCTAAGGACCTCAAGGGCTCCCGGGCACTGCTCACACCCAGACATAACCAAAGAATTAAACATATGCAGTATGGAAGTGCCAAGCTTGTGTGTCAGAGTTCAGAGGATACTCGAAGGGTCCCCAAAGCAGTGCTCACACGAAGGGGCCTGAACTTAGACTTCTAAGAGTATATGTGAGAGTGCTTTTTATTTTAAAAAAATTTAAGTAAGGGACAGTTTTGAGAAAGGGTAAGTAAGAAAATAATTTTTTGAAGAAAGGAAATGGAAGCTTAACCTCACGAAGGACCAAGGATAGTCCAACAAGCACAGACAGGGGTAATGGGATTAGGGACAAATACAGAGCAGGTAAGGGCATACATACAGCAGGCAGATACACACATGGACATGCGATCAGGAACTCCTAAGGGCCTAGAGGATCATGGGGTACAGTGCCAGGTTAGATTAACAACTAAGGCCATGATTAAACTAATGTACCAGTCATAGGCATGTAAGAAGTAGGCGCTAAGTGTACAGAAACATGCTGGTCATAAACGAATAAAGCCTAATTTAAAAATGCAGAGGGGAGTTCAGGATCCTAGATACATGCTGAAGAATAAGTAAGCAAGTTGGGAGCATGCTGAATTACAACTGTAATGGAAACATGTTGGTTTGAGGAAATGAAATCCAAATTAGAACATACCAGTGAAGTGAAGAAAGCAGTAACACAGACAGGAAAGTAGGAGAATGCACAATAGTTAGCCTTGGCTTGCAGCCGACTAACCTAGAGTAGTAGTAGTAGTTATCACAGAAGAGAGAGCAGAAAGTCTTTTAAATTGTGAGAGAGATTTTTTGAACAGATTAGTTCGTGTGTCTGTGTCTGTTTATGAATAAAGTATATATCGTTTTGAAAACTTGATGAAAAATAAGGAAAGAATCAGAATTAACCAGTGATTGTGGGACTGAATATCAATCAGTACCAAATTAGTACAAGTATCCCTATAATCAAGGGAGTGATTCACACGGTGAATATTAAATAAGGAAAAGACCAAATATAGCTTAGAGGAATATAAGAACAATGTAAGTACAACATGCAATTAGGTATCTCTTAATTGAAGGGGTTAAACTCAAACGACTAGTAGGTAAAATAATAATTAAGGACAGTTCTGATGCCTGTAACATATAATGAAACAGTTTCACCCCTAATTCAAGCATACAATTGAGACTAGGTTTAGAAGATATCACTTAAGGAAATAGTAATCAATTAACAGTTAATCAATTATATAACAAGGTACGAAAACAAAGCTGGAAATCAATAAGAACATCTCATAAGAAATCAGGGATTCGAAATTGGTACTAATTAAGGGAAGGCCTCATGTATCTAAGGAAACATTCAAAATCAACAGAGGATATCGTATGAGAAATCAGTATAGTACTACTCATAATCATTCAGGGATTCAAGGAAGTAATGATTCAAGCAGGTTGAACACACAAGAAGAAGCAGAATCAAAGAACCAATAGCATAGTGAAGCAATAATCACAAAGAAACAGGGATTACTCATGGGAAACAGACACACATACAAATCGAAAGAAAAAGACATGCTCAGAATTTAGAACACAGTGTTAAAACTAAAGTTTTAACATAATAAATCATGATTAAAAGTGATAAAACGTTTAAGCATATGGGAAAAATCACTTGAACTTTGAGAAACTGTTTGAAGAAAAGGTTTCAGAAACCCTAAGTGAAAAACTTGTTTAAAAATGGAAAACCTTTAAGAAAAAAATGTAATAATACTCGTAAGAAACCCGGATCTAGTGTAAAACTAAGAGAATAGGAAGGTTTTCGAAGAAAACATGTAAAATGCTTCATGATATACACAGATCTAAGACAGATCTAAAGGAATCATAAAAATACCAGGGGTTAGGGTTTCAGAGAGTTGAAAAAACAAGAAAAACCTTAAAGATGTCGCCAGTGTTAGCCGGAAAAGTCATGGCTCTTACTCAGACGGCCAGAGGAGGCCGGAAGATGGCATGAGGGACCATGGGTAGGAGCTGAACCACTCCAGATTCTCCTGAGGGCCTTAGGGTGTCATTAGACAGGTGTAGGGTGAAGCAGTAACCAGGAGATAATGGGAGACCATAGTTTCCGGCGAGGGAACTAGCCGGAGAAGACGAACAAACTCCATCGGAGGAGGTAGGCAGGGGAAGGTTCTAGAGAGAACCAGAGAGATATAGAGAGAGAGAGAGAGTAGAGAGATGAGAGACCGAGTGAAATGAGGGGTTGGTAGGGGGTAGGTCTAGGTTTAATTATGGTAACACTAATCTGGGCCGTTGATTTAAATTGATCAACGGCTCAGATTAGTCATGGGGTTGGGCCGAGTAGGATTTTAGGCCTAGGCTGGGTAATTGGGCTTATTAAATTAGGTAGGGGCCCGGGTGAAATTAGGCTAGCATTGAAATTAAAAGTGGCTATTAGTTAAATACCCAAAAAAATAGATAAATAATTAATAAAAAATAGCTAATGACTATATAAAATGAAATTAATGCTATATAAATGAAATTAAGGTAATTAATGAATATAAAAATATAAAATGAGATAATTATTGATTTAAATGGTATAAAGTGTACAATTAGGCCATAGTTGTAAAATTATTATAATTATGGTCAAATAATGCCAAATTGGATAATTTGTGAAATAATTAAATTCTAATAGGATTAAAAATGATATGTTGACTGGAACATATTTTGAAATTATTTATAATACAATTTATGGATAATTATTGAATATAAAAATACTGAATAAATTGGAAAAGGATTTAATAAA